>JAKGSA010000483.1:305943-353333 GCA_033558755.1 Philaethria dido
TATATATATATATATATATATATATATATATATATAAAAAGAAACCATCGTGGCACATTAGAACAGTTCACTGCAAACGCGAACGGTCATAGCTTCGATTCCCTATTTTCTTTTCTTCGATTTAACACTAACCACTAGCTATCATATAAATAAGAATCATCAAAATTGATTCACTCAGTAACAAGTTATGCGATTACACAAAAAAATAGTCAACTGAATAGAGAAGCTCCTTTTTTTTAAAAGTCCATAAGAAATATGCAATAAATATGGTTCGATTTCCAAGTAGCAATACGTAAATTTCAATAACTTCTATACAATTACTTATAAATAACAGGTAAATATCGACATGATGTTTATGTTTCATTTTATTGTCTGTTTACAATGCTCGCCTACTTCGAGTTTTAAATTTATTTCAACATTTAAACACTTAATGTATTGTGTGCTATGAACATTACATTCTGTATGATATTAACCACAATTGTAATTATATTACACCTAAATAATACTCACAGAATCATATATACCTATTTTTGTTTTCTGAAATAAGACTTACAAAATACAAATAATTGCCCTAAATGAGATTTGAATCCACACTTATCGTGTTCAGCATATTACAACTACGAGGTACTTGGAGATGTTTTTATAGGATATTTTGGAAATCTTACCTATTGCTCCCCTATAGTCTTCAAGGAGTCAACATGCCAAATGTCAGTTTTCTACGGTTAGCAGTTTCGACAGACAACGTTGTCTGTCAGTCACTTAGTAACGCAAGCGTTTTATATTATATATATATATATATATATATATATATATATATATATATATATATATAGACACTAAACAAAGATTTTAATTAATGATTAATAGATAATAATATAGGACCCGCGCTAAGAAGGACGAGACGTTAATAAATCCGAAAGTTGAATAATAAAGTAAAACGGTAACAAGATTAGTGATAAAAGCTTTCTATTTTTCCATAGTATACATAGCATAACAAGTGGTTAAGGTAAATAAAGGTCGTTCGATTTTATCATATCTAGTTGTATCCCGCGACATCGTTTGAATAGATTGTTTTTTAACTTCACGCTGTATCCCGCATATAATAGGGTAGGCAGAGGGAACCTGAGAACCTAGTGTTAAGACACTCCGTTCTCTTGCAACAAATCCCTTCCCCACTTTCCGCCAGATTGAGGCATTGCGTGTTGAGTGGCGGAACTCAACGCCGCGCTTTGCCTTGTTACCAAACCTAGAAAATGAAAATACTTTATTTCCTGGAAATCGAACCCACAACCTGTCGCTTTACAGTCGCACACTGGTGCCTTTGCGCCACGACAGGCGATAGAATGATGAATAGATTATGAAACCTAAATTCCCGTTTTTTTTCGTTTTCCTAGGAATTTCGTGAAATTGTACTTAGTGCTGCCCTACACTCCCTAAGGGATCTATATGCAAAATTTTAGGTATTAAGCATTACTTTCGCTATACGTTGTCTGTCAGTTACACATTTACAAGCGTATATGTTATACATTATACATCATCGAAAAATAAAAAACACTAAACATTTAAAACTAAAATGCGACTTGAATGCATTACTGAAAACTTTTCATGAGAAAAGTCAAATAACAACGCAGCGAACGGAGTGTCTTGACACTAGGCTCAAAAGCGTGGACCTGCTTATAATAATATTAAAAAAAACTAAAAGAAAGGAAACCCTGAGTATTATACAAGTCTATATACAAGCAAAAGAAAAGTGCAACAACCTAAGGCAATCCAATTACGTACACGTATCGCTGACGACTATCTAGACCAGGGGTTAGCAACCTATTTTTGTAATGGGCCTAGTTTTGAAAATTTATCATTTTTTTTGGAAATTAAATAGTATATAAAATTGTATTAACATTATCAACATTAGATTACAAAAACATAAAATTTGAAAAAAAAGTAGATCTTAATATATTAGCAGGAGAATATCTGTATATTCCGTGTATCATAAATGCGAATGTAGTTGGTTTGAAACGCTTTCACGCCAATACTACTCAACCGATAATCATGAAACTTTGTACACATATTCTTAGAGGTATTAAAAAGAACATAGGATACTTTTTATGAAAAAAAAAAAATTGACTGACATGGCTGTTTGTCAAAAAAGTAAATAAAATCTAGCTACTTCAAAGCCTTCAAATTAACGTATATACGCACTATAAACTATAGTACGTATTATTGGCTGCCATTGACCATTGACCTTGGAAACGAAGCCACGGGCAAAAGCTAGTGTAATGTAAAAAAAACGCTTAACGGGCCGCATAACATTATTAAAAGCGGGCAGCGAGTTGCTAACCCCTGATGTAGACAATTATGTGGCGCGATGCAAGCGCAAGGCATAAGCATAATGACTCACCCCTGTTGACCCACATTACATTTATTCGACGTAACTCGTGGACCTTGTCCTTGGATATCAAAATTTATATTCGCGTGATACGTTGTAACTTTGCCCCTTTGTGAAAGCGTATTGTATATTATTTTTATTTCTTTGTTATTACGAACTGTTAATATTATATTATCTTAACGGAATACAGTTAGTATCCCGCGACTTCATTCGCGCCGAATATAAAGCTGTTAATATAATATATTTTTGTAATATTATATCCATATTCTATACGCTAATTGGCAAACGTGCCTGGATATTTGACAAAATGGAACTCCTGCCATTATCACTTAAGGTTCGAATTCAATGTACCGAATTTCCTTCTGTCCGAATTCGAGACATTGCATATTAAGTGGCAAAACTCAACGCCGCATTTTGTTATACCAGAGTGGAGAACAGCGGCGACTCTAGCTCGTGTAGCGCCCGCGTGCAATGAAACCCTGACGCCCCTTAAACCTGACTTGATAACTGCCGCCACCGCGCTGGCTGGCCGTTTCTGTCATATCACTGTTGTACCATGATGGTCCAAGACGATGCTCTTAGCTGTCTCAGGGAGCACCGCGGAGCATCCTGAGACGACGGCGTGCATTGCACACCCTGCATTATAGAGTAAGCCGCCGCTTGCGGAGAATCAAAATAATTCAAATACAATCATTACCTCGAGTAGAAACCAAACCCATAACCAATCGCCTTTAGAGTCATTGTAGTACAATGGCCACTAATGGCTTAATAAAACAAACCAGCCATAAGCCAAACTTAATAAAACAATTTCCGTTAAAACATATACATAGTAAGTAAACCATTAAAACTATAATTTAAGAAACTTAAATCGCAAATAACTCAAAGTTGAAGGAGCAATTTAAGGGTACTTCCTGAAATTAACACTTGTTAGCTAAAACTTTCCACTCCACTTTCAGAAGACGATAATATAAGTCCAATGAAATAATTTATCTAGAAAATCTTGGCAGCCGAAAACAGTATTAATAATTTTAACTGACTTAAAAAAAGGAGGTGGTTCTCAATTCCATAGGATTTTTTTTATTTGTGTTGTCGCATAACTTAGCCACAAAGTTTTTTACTGAGTGAACCATTTGTGATGATGCTTTCTTTTATATGATAGCTAGCTTCTGACGAAGGGTTTTTGAGTTATTCGTAATAATTTAACTTTTCAGTGCATTTTACTTGAAGTTACTATATTTTTTTTGTTAAAATCTAAAATTATATTTAGACATTTCACTCAAATGTTCAAATATTAAAAAGTAATCTTGCCAAAAAATCTTTAAACAGTACATATATCTCGAGCGAGATGAAAAAAACTGAGAGGTAAGGCAGTCGGTGAAAAAAAAAAAACGGCAAGAACTCTAAATACATTTCGGATAGGTGTTAAATCTTACAGCTTTTTTAGATTTCAAGGAAACCTTTTAGTAGAAGTATGCTACTTTTGCTTATTTTGGATTTTGAAAAAAAATATTTATGTTCTGTTTTGCTTCACGCTGTATCCCGCACATAGCAGGGTAGGCAGGGAGAACCTGAGAACCTAGTATTAAGACACTCCGTTCTCTTACAACAATTCTGTTCCCCACTTTCCGTCGCATTGAAGCATTGCGTGCTGAGTGGCGGATTTTAATGCCGCGCTTCGCCTTGTTACCAGATACAAGAAATGAAAATACAAAATATTATTAAATTTTTTCATTTTCTGGAGCGGGAATCAAATCCGCAACCTGTCGTATTTACAGTCGCATGCTTCTGCCTCTGCGCCACGACATTATTTATGATACTTAACTATATATGACTACCCCGTTAGGGATAAAGCGTGAAGCTAAAAAGATACATAAAACACTTGCGTCACTGAGTGACTGACAGACAACGTACAGGGAAAACTACTAGCAGCAGAAAGCTGAAATTTGGCAAGTACTCTCCTTGGGGAGTGAGGAGAGCACTAAAAAGGGATTTCTTGGAATTCCTACAAAACCGGTGAAGTTTGTAGATTTATTTATGTTATTTATCTATATTCACAAAACATTATTCATTACTGAGTGACGTACAGACAATGTAGGGGTGAAACTAAAGGCCGTAGCAAGCTGAAATTTTGCCGAGCCTTGGGAGAGTGTAGGGGAGCACTATGAGTGTATTTCTTGCAATTCCTACGAAAATGGGAACAAACGGGATTTTTGGTTTGTTGGTCAACAGAAGTTGCGGGATAGAGCTAGTATAAATATGAAATGTGTACTTTCAGTCTTATAATTATATATTTACTACTTTTATGTTTCATTTAAATGGCTTTAAGACAACAGTTATCCTAAATGCAGTTTCTAATGGAATATTAAAAACTGAATGGCTTATCATTAGGTTATCTGTACATACTTTATAAAATACAGACAAAAAACAAACAATAAAGCCCAGAGTTCATATGAAGTACGATGATCGAAATTAAAAATTCACCTGTTAAATTTAAACTAACGACTAACAAAACAAGTAGCTTTAGCCTTTATGCTACATAGCAGAGAAATCAAAGATAATAGACATTACGAGTTCAATACGGCAAACAAAGTGTCTTAACACTATGTTCACTCTCGAGTACACTGCTATGCGGGATACAGCGTGAAGCTAAAGCTACGGGTTAAGTGGCGAAACACACACGCATTATCATACCAGATCTAAGAAAATTAACAAATCAAGTTTTTTTATCTTCACGCTGTATCCCGCACATAGCAAAGTAGGCAGAGGGAACCCGAGAACCTAGTGTTAAAACACTCCGTTCTCTTTCAGCAATTCCGTTCCCCATTTTCCGCCGAATTAAGGCATTGTGTTATGAGTGGCAGAACTTAACGCCGCGCTTTGCCTTGTTACCAAACCCAGGAAATGAAAATACTTAACATTTCCTGGAGTGGGAATCGAATCCACAACCTGTAGCGTTTACAGTTACATATGCCTGCGCCACGACAGGCGTTGAAACCAAGTAATAATTCCAAATAGATTACATCGTATAATTTTGTGAATCGACTATAAAACTTAATTATAAGAGCGAGCAGAGCCCAGTTATGTAAATCACTCATTGTTGCTAAGCGCGTTTAATTTCACTATTGAATAACGACCTTGAGATCGTTAAGTGTAGCTTTATAACAGAGTGCGATGCCCGTGCTGACGGCCAATGTTGCCAGATGCTTTGATTATTTTCTCACTCAAATGCTAAATATATAAGACAAAATTATGTTACAAGTGATTTATGTTACTTCTAGGAATATTATTTACTATTTATTTTATATATATATATATTATAAATCAAAGAATTTATTTAGTAAGGTTACATTTTTTTTAATTTATAAACAAAAATAAAAAAAAAATTCTCCTCAATTTCGGTAAATTAATAAACTGTCAACACTGGCAACAAGTTAGAATTACGAGGCTGCACGAACGCGGCGTGCCAAGCATCTGTCAAATATTTGGCTGCAAAATTGACACCTGTGTAAATACGGTAAGCTTACATTTCGCATGCAATTGTTGGAATTTTGAAATAATGTTATAAACGTAAACCCTCCAAAAAGTTATTAGAATTATAATAGCTTAAGTTTTAATGGTGGTTTTATTTTATACTAGCTGTTAGCCGCAGCTTTGCTTGCTTGATTAATGAGTAATAATTATTCTCATCGAAATAAGATGTTTTACGGGGGTAAAAGCTAGCTTGTATCATTCTCCACCAACTATCTCTACTCAAAAAATCATAACATAACATCATTGGGAAGTAAAATAAGGACAAATAAATACACTTTCCCATTTATATATTAATATGGTAAGACAAGAGACGGCGTTGAGTTTTGCCACTCAACACGCAACGTCTCGAATTGGGGCCATGCGGAGTGTCTAGACACTTAGAACACAGACAAAATCGTGAAGCTGATAAGAAATGCTAAATAATGTTAAGCTTAAGTATATAATTTTAAACATAGTTATGACGGTACAGCAAAATTGATACATAAAAAATTCAAACAAGTCATTCTTGGCTATAATCGTGTCACGATATATCGATTTACTTGAACATAATCCGCTATATATGTGGAGAAAGTAATTTTACTAAGAGCATTAACTTTATCTTTATAATAAAATTATATACTCGTATGTATTTATAAGATAAAAAATGACGTTCTCTACTTGTCTCCTGAATTCAGAACACTTTCCCGTAAGTGGCGGAACTCGACGCTGCACTTTGTCTTAACTAACATCACGCTCTACCCCGCACAGAGGAGACCTGAGAACCTAGTGTTAAGACACTCCGTTCTCTTAAAGTTTCCGTTCCCTAATTACTAGAGCAGAGAAATGTGATTAAATTATTACAATAATTCCCCAATGAATATCAAACCTACAACCTTCGTTAACAGCCGTACACTATCCCACAGAGCTACGAGCTTCCTAACAAATCCAAATAATATTCGACATATAAATGTTAATTTTTTTACAAAAATGATATGAAAATAAGTTAATTTAAAAATAAACTAAGAAAAACTAGACAAGCATGGTTAAGTTAAGCAAAAGCTAGCATTAAAATACAAAAATGTGCTTTTCGACTATAAAAACTATACAGGTCCATTTAGTGCGCGTATTGAAGATCGACCTTGGTACGAAGCGTGACCGAAGCTTTACACAGTGTAATTTACTTATAGAGATGTGGTAATTCGTTTAATTATTTTAAAACCCTCTGTTCACGTTGTATTCTGTGCATAAACATGAATAAAATGTGATTATTTTTCATAGGTTAACACTTTTTCTCGCATAACAGGTTAGTCAGAGAAAATAGTGTCATGACACTCCTTTCAATGCCACCACCTAAATTTGAAACATTTTTTGTTAAGTGACTGAACTCAACGCAGTACTTTGCCTTACCAGTGCGAGGAAATAGACAGAATTTAAGAATACTATAATGATGTTAATGTGTGGAATTAAATGCTGTTGACGCTCACCCGGGAGGCTCATCATAGTTGTATATTTTATGTAAAATTTAATTTGAAAAGAGCAACTGTTGAGTTTCTTACCGGCTCCTCTAAGCAGAACTGCCTTCGTAGCCGGTGGTAGCTTCCGTCAGGACTGACACTACTGACATCTTTGGTAAATTGACGATTCGAAAGTGCTTGTAATAGCCTATTTGAATAAAGAATATTTTGATTTTTGTATAACCATTCTCCCGAGGGAGAATCGAATTCACATCTATCGAGCTTAGTCAGTGGCTATCGCCACGACGGTCTCCAATATATGTTATTTGTAGTATAAGTGATACAATTTTTATTTATTAATTGAACGTGTTTTTATTACAATGCAATTATAATAATTACTTTTATAAACAAACTATTCATTTTTTAACCGTTTCATATTGTTTTATTTTCCCTTTTATGCACTTAACTAAATGTATAAATTTCCTACGAAAGTATATCGTTAATATAAAAATGTAATTCGTGTAAACAAGTGACTTTATTGTACTATAGGGTTAGTTATTTTGCGCGACAACTGAGAATTATTGAAATAATTAAAAAAATATATATATTTTATTATGAAAAACTGAAAAACTACTCGTCCGATCTTAAGTAAATATAAATGGAACCACATCAGAAGCACTATCATATAAAAGGACTCTTAAATTTTCTGATCGTTTCAAGCGAGGGTTGGCAAGCAAAGCGAGCAGGGGATTGAGCCCCTTAATAAAAAAAACTATAATATCACCCATACACTACGAGACGAAACAACAGTTTAAACATTTTTCCCTTTTTCCCCCTTAGCAGGGGGAACCAAAGAACCTTATGGTAAGACACTCCGTTCTCTTACATCACTTTCCCCCGAAATTGAGGCATTGCGTGCTAAGCAATGGAACTCAACACCGCCTTGTCACAAGAACAAAGCAACAAAAATACTAAATATAAATTATTATAAATATTTATATATTAATTTATTTAAAAATTCAAAACATTACACGAGTAAAACCGTAATAAAAAACTAGTATCATATACAATTGTTAATCTATTTATAGAGTTTCAGATCAAACCGCGGCCATACTTCGAATTACTGTCTACATAATTATATAAAAACTTTAAATACAAGTTGCCTTCAAAATACTGAGAATTAAAACATACCCGCAAGTACAACTTGGTTTAAATGAAATGACTCTGCAAATTGTATGTACAATATAATATATTATACTATTTCACATATGATAGTCATATTCAATTATAAGACCATAGTGGCTTACTGTAAACGCGAGATGGTTGTCGAATCGATTCCCACTTGAGGGAAATATATTTTAATAATTTTCATTTCTTCATCCTGTTATAAGACAAAGCGTGGTGTTGTTTTAATGGATAACGGAAGGCAAACGAGCTGAAGGACCACCTGATGATAAGTGGTTACCTTCACCCATGCACATCTACAACACCAGAGATGTTGTAGATGCGTTGCCGACCTAGAGGATACAGATGGAAGAGGGGACAATGTAGTAGTCCGGAACCACCACATTTAGGAGAAAAGGTGGGTGGGAAAGGGGAAAGACCTGGCTTGGTGTTGAGTTTCCCCATTTAGCATGTTATGTTTCAAACTCAGGTGGGAGGTAGAGAACGGAGTCTTGTCACTAGTTGCTCTCTTCTATGTGGGATAAAGCGTGAGATTAAAAAAAACAACTAATAATATATATGTATTCCATTTAGCAGTTAGTTCGTATAAACTTTAGGTGGTGGAGTACGTAGGTTCAAATCAAAGTATAGCAAAATCGACTTCTCCTTAGACAAATGTCTCATCTGGGCATAATAAATGTAAGGTCTTAACCTGTGCCTCACAAGATACTCGCAAGAAGCGTTTAATCCATCTTAAACCATATAAGCTTTATTTGTTGTTTAACTTCTTTAGTTTCAGATTTTTCCATTACATAACTTTTTTACCAAATTCAAAAAAGGCGGTTTTCAATTCGACTGTATTTTTATGTGTTATCGCATAGCTTTCTACTGGTTGAACCAATTTTGAAGATTCACGCTGTATCCCGCATATAGTAGGGTAGGCAGAGGGAACCTAGTGTTACGACATTCCGTTCTCCACTTTCCGCTGAATTGAAGCATTGCGTGCTGAGTGACGGAACTCAACGCCGCGCTTTGCCTTTTTACCAAATCATGGAAATGAAAAATTCCATTTCCTGGAGTGGGAATGCAACCCACAACCCGTCGCGTTTACAGTCACACGCTTGTATCTCTGCGCCACGACAGGCGTTGAAGAATCATTTTTTTATTATAACTTCTAATGTAGCCCAATTTAAATTTAGTTAGGATTCAACGCTACTCGTGAGATTTCGTTTCTGAGTTAGTTACTCGTAATAATGTTTTTTTTTTGAGTATTTTATATGAAGTTCCTTTTTAAGTTAAAATATTAATTATATAATAAAAACTTATTTTAAAATTCAATTCTAGTTATTTATGGGATTCACACTGATGACCATATCTTAATAATATGTAAAGTTTTTGCCTATGATATTTAAAAAATGGTAAAAAATCGATATATTATTGCTTCTGTTTTCAAGCTTCACACTTTCCTCAAGTCAGGGAGAAACGTATCAAGACACTCTCATCTCCACTTTTCGACCGAAATCGAAATATTTTGTATTGAATTGTGAAACTAAAACTTAAGGCCGCGTATTGCCTACCAAAGCAAAATAAAAATAATTTAAAAATATAATTCTCCAAATGGGTATTCAATTAGGATCGAACCCACAACACATCGCGTTCACAGGCACTGTTCCACTGCGCCAATAGCCCTACTCCGAAAATAAAGATGTTAGAACTAACTCACAAATGAGTACAGCCTTAATTTTAAGTTTAAACCAGTCTAAGTAATAAATTATGCCACTCACGGCTCCGTTTCGACCTCTGCCAAGGTTTCAGAGATTTCTAACTGCTGTATAATATCGTGTAAGGCGTATGTTTATCATTTAAAGCGAAGCGATAAAACATTAACAAATAATTATAAAAATTAACATAATTTGTTAGATTGCTTGTTTTTTTTTTGCTATAAAGAAGCATTTCGGTAATTTTATTCTTATTTTACATCATAAATTTAAGTCAAACCGTGCATTGTTTAGTATAAATTATAAATTTAATTGTTTAATTGTGATCATCGTGACGTAGTGGGATGGCGTCTCTCTGTATTGGTTGTGGGTTCGATTTGTAATTATATAAAAATAACAAAAAAGTGGGGAACGGAGTGTCTTAACATTAGGTTTTCAGGTTCCCTCTGCCTACCCTGCTATATGCGAGATACAGTGTGAAGTTAAAAAATATATATATATATATATATTACAAACAAAAAGATATAAAAAAAATATCTTCAACTTGTCAATGGACGCTGCACCCATATCGCAACGTGCCCTCCATGTTAGGCGTCTAATCGGTCGTCCAGCTTAATTATATACGAACGCCAGTCTCATTTCTTATGCATCTCATGAAACATGCAATATTGCTCAATACCAACTACAAATTACAACAAAAACATTCGTGTAGTAACGAAAGTGTTTGTAATTGATACATAAGTAGGTGAAAAAAAGAAGCTTCGGATGATTGGGGCAGTTCCAGTGGGCCTCGACCAGTGGCGGTAGATGAGGAGCACCGTGAGGTTTTAGTGGGTATACAGTCGGCCTCTTTACAGCCGGTCCGGAGTCCCACATAACCCGTCCGAGTCCCCGCGAGCAGATAACCGTAACGGATTTCCTCACGTACAAAAAAAGGGGTAGATAGATAGAACCTAGTGTCCAAGACACTCACTTTCCACCCAAATTACGCTTCTTCCCGTCCGGAAGACTAATAATAACGAAGAAAGTTAATAACACGCTGCATGTTGAGTGGCGGAACTTAACACCGCTTATCTTGTCAAACAAATTAATTTAAATATAATCCTTTCGCGAGAAGGTATCAAATCTACAACCAAACGCATTTACAGTCATACGCTGTTTTGTTACAAATATCATATCCAAAATGTAATAAGGAAGAAATAACAAGCCTCGCTAATAAAAAATACCTTTCATACAGTTATATATACTGAAATAATAAAAAACTTAATTTCTAGTATAAAAAATCTTATGAAGGCATTAAATTAAACTAAATAGTGCCTGGTCAAAGCAGTATAAGTAAAAGCGAGAGGTATAACAGTGAAATCTCTCTATAATCTAATAAAAGATCTCGGTCTGTCTAGAACTATTATCATTTAATTTCTAGCACGTATTTCGAAACAGTTTTCGAGCATGATTAAGTTTTTCGAAAATTGGTAGAAAAAGGACTCCGGACAGTAGGGAGCATTAGTGGACATTTTTAAGAGGTTCCCTGAGCCTACAATTGGGTTGAAAGTCTTAGGTACTGCACTACATGAAATACTAAGAAGTTTCATCCCTTATTATTTCTTTCAAAACTAGTATTAAGCATTTTATGAATATTTAAAAGGCGAAGTGACGAGCTTTTTTAATACTACATCGATATCGAATATTGAAAAGACTACATACATACATAGCTTCACGCTGTATCCGGCATATATCAGGGTAGACAGAGGGAACCTAGTGTTAAACCACTCCGTTCCCCACTTTCCGCCGAACTGAGGCATTGCGTGCTGAGTGGCGGAACTCAACGCCGCGCTTTGTCTTGTTACCAAACTCAGGAAATGAAAAATTCCATTTGGATTGTTGATTTGTTGGGAATCGAACCCACAACCTGTCGCGTTTACAGTCGCACATATCGAATATTGAAAACACAAAGTTATTTATATCACAATTTTTACATAAATAAAACAAGTTCTTATAATAATTTATATCGAACATCAATAAATGTCGATCTCTCTCCTTATAGTGGAGTAAAATTGGCATTTCGCTACATTTTCTAGTCATACGATAAAGTCATTAAACCATTAAAGCGAATAATAACGCTCGCAAATTTCCATAAAACGATTTTCTATTAATGGTCGCTAATAACATGTTCACATTTTTAGCCATGAAAGTAGGCCGGAGTTTCTACTTTAAACATAGGTTCTAGTACTGGTAGTGACAGAATATATATTGATACTACAAAAATAATATAAAAACAGGTTGACGCTTTATTTCGCATAGCTGGTTAGTCAGAGTGAACCTAGTGTCAAGACACTCCGTTTAACACTTTCCACCAAAACTCGAGATATTAAATTCTCTCTTCTTCTTCTCTTGAGATCGCCATTGAGTGTTAAATGGCGAAACTGTACGCTGCAAGTTTTTACAAAATTAATATTTTCTACAAAAAATTAGAAACTTTTGGAATAAAATATATTATCAACGCGTAATTTATAAGAATGGATAGATGAATTTTAGTCATTCTTTCACGCAAAAAATTACTGAAGGGATCTAGATCAAACTTAACAGTAATATAACTAATGTCAACCTAGAACTACAGTAAAAGCGAAAAATATGTTTAAAAACACTTAAAACAAAATGGGAACCGCCTTCAAAAAACCCATTAAAAAAATATATATATATATATTTATGCCACCATTATCCTTATGAAGTTCCCTATCCCATCTCTATACCGATAAAAAAATGGCAGAAACAAATTAATAGATATCTATTAATGTGATTATAATTAAGAATTATTCTGGGTTTTTGAAGTCGATGAAATTACTTAGTTTTTGAAGTCGGTGACAAGCCAAATTTTTATGACAACGAAAAACGCTGCATTCATTTACATTAAAAGACATTGTTAATTCATAAATTTAATCCTTTTTGAAATTAATATAATCGTCATATTTACTCCGTTTGGCCGCATTTTTTTGTTATTATTGGTTTATCACAAACTCCTCCTTAAAAACCACAGACAATCCATAAAAATGACACATGCCTTGCGCAAGAGTCTTACCAGTTACATCACTAAAATGGCAACGACCTAAATATTACGCGTACTAAATAAATCAATAATGTATGATTAAAATTTGGAACGCGATTATACCGCCATACTTGTCCTCAACCGCAGAAGGTTTAAACAATACGCTAGCCAAAAATCTGTGCTAAACACTGAGCGAAGACATTGAGCGGTCAAACTTTAAAAAATAATTGTGAAGCTCGATTAAGTATTCCTAGGACCATTGGAACAAAGTGTTTTTAATCATTAAGATGACTAGTGTCCCCGTTGACGCGTTAACAACGCGTTGTCTTGCAACGTATGTGTCACTATATAAAAATGGATGTCAAACCGTGGTAGTGTGTGTAACATTTATTTTATTAATTTAATATATTTTTTTATACTTAAAATATATTATCATTTCGCACTCCTTCGCTATATAAACTTTAAAAAGGGGTACAAAGTTTTTGCTTCACATATTAATATATAGATAACAAAAAAGAAAACCAACTTCGTATAAAATGCACCAAAAGATTAAATTACTCCGAATAACTCAAAAACTCGAAAACTCAAAAACTCTAGAACTAGCTATCATATATTAAAAGAATCATCGAAATTAGTTTATCCAGTAAAAAATTATATTTTTTTGGAGTTGGTTAGTAAAACCCATAAATAATAGAACATGATCTTAAAGAATATTAAAGTATTAAAATAAATCAAAGGTTTTATAAAGGCTGAATAATTTCTTTTAGCTTTACGCTTCAACCCCGTATCAGGGCTTCCACCTGAATTCGAGTTATTAGTATCTATCGCGGTGTTGCTATTGTATAATTTAAAAATTATTATTTTAAGGTTTATTAAACACAAAATATTATCATTACGTAAGTAATTAAACCCGCGTCAATTTGACGTATTTTCCACAACCTAACCAAATAATACCTTCTTTGACTGACGCAGTAATCGATTATTTATAAAACCGAAAATTTATATTATTATTTAAAAATATATATACGTATATTCAAATAAAATTAAATTTAAATTTTAAGTCAAATCAAACATATGAGTAATAAACAGCAATGTTCCTCATTCGTCATTAAATAATAATACGTCAGTCAGTCAAAACAAAACCGTCAGAGGGATTCCTAAATGTCTGTTAAATCATTTTAATAATACGTGGAAGGAAAAACTTTGTATACCGTTTTACAAAAATTGGATGGAGATCGGAGGTGTATGAAATTTGACATACTTAAAGTTTATATAGGGAAGTAAAGGTAAAACCCAATATTATTATATTAATATGTGAAGGAAAATTTTTGATCCCTTTTTAAGGCAACTACGCGGAAAGGAGTATGAAAATTGGCATACATATATGTAGTGCATATAGAGTAGAAGTGCATAAAATCTATATTTTTTATAATAATGTATTAGAAATCCTTTTTTTTTCTTCTTTTTTTTTTAACTTTACGCTGTATCCCGCATATAGCAGGGTAGGCAGATTGAACCTGAGAACCCAGTGTTCAACACTCCGTTCACCACTTTCCGCCGAATAGTCATTCCGTGCTGAGTGGCGGAACTCAACGCCGCGCTTTGCCTTCTTACCAAACATTAAATTTATACAAAAAATAAATATAAAACCCTACCATTTATTTACATACACAATTTTATGACATGACGTTGCTAAGGCGACATATATTTCATACAATTTCAATCAATTGAGCTACTAGATGTAATAATTACGTATACAAATAATCCGTAGGTCATTCGGGTGTCACGACTGATGTCGTAATCTATGAGACGAAGGAGAGTAATAAAATATTCTTTTGTTGGCATATTTGTTGAATATTGACATAGCAGTATGGTAAAACAAAATAGTTGTGATAAACATTAGGTAATCGGTTAAAAGCTTAGCTATAATAGCCATTGTAGCGCAGTTCAATGTCTTTTATTTGATAGTTCTTGGTTCGATTCTTATGAGACGAATTTATATTTAATTTCTTCGCCGTCACTGTATATCCTATATACATATATTATACATAGTAAATAAAGGTCAAACTTACAATTTTATAGACCAAAGTAAAAGCTAATAAGTCTATCAAGATATTTCTTGACGATTTTGCAATATTTAAAAAGTGGTAGCTTCCTCCTTTGCCCTGCACAGATCAGATATTTCGTTCATCACTTTACGCCTGAATTTGACAATACAAGAGAAATGAAAATAATTTAAATGTAATTATTTCCTCCAGTGAAATTCGAATCCACAATCAATCACATTTGTCAGACGCTGTTCCATTTCGCCATAATAGTCTCGTAAAAGACTCTCTCTCTTCTATGACTCTCTCTCTCTCTTCCTATATACGCGGAACATTTTAAAAAGAAGTTACAAATACAGACGCTAGTTATCTTCGCATATATATTTGACCACGAGAACGCTAGACTTCAATAGATTATCTATTAAGTGTTGATTCTGTGTCATACTTCTATATATGCCATAGCCATTATCATTTGTATCACGGCATATAGTCATAAATAATGTACAAATTATAATTTTTAATTCAAACACTTTAAATACTGAATAGCTATTATCGGTATAATAAAGACATTCCTAGAAACACTATTTTACATTTTCATATGAATCATATTAAGTTTAATTAATATATTTAGTATATTTACTATTTTTTTTTTTTATGGATAACGGATGGCAAACGAGCAGAAGGACCACCTGATGGTAAGTGGATACCTTCGCCCATGAACATCTACAACACCAGAGATGTTGTAGATGCGTTGCCAACCTAGAGGATACAGATGGAAGAGGAGGACATTGTAGTATTCCGTTCTCGGAACCACCACATTTTGGGGAAAGGATGGGTGGGAATGGGAAAACCTGGCTTACATGCCATCGAACCGGAACACATCATAAGATATTTGGCGGTTCGTCTTTGACATGATAGTGGTCGCGAGCCAGACGGAGGACGAACCTCCTACCACCAAACAACTAATATCAGTATATTTACCGAGTTCATTATTTATAGTTTAGTATTTTTAATTTTAGCTCCACGTTTTATCCCTAGCTGGGTAGTCAGAGTGTATGAAGCGCCAAACGGTACGGACCCTGCATACCTGTTTCACCTCGTCCACATTCGTTAACCTCTGCATGTATGCACATACCCTCTGGGGAGTCGTCATCCATTTTAGGTGACCTTCCTCCAGTATCATCTATATTGTGTACTCTAATTTCAACCCCGAGGTCTCTCTTTTCTTGCCTTTCACCTTAACTTAATGTATCTTTTTTACCTTTCTTTCATCACTCATCCTCTCGACGTGCCCAAACCACCTGAGAATGTTCCTTTTAATTCTTACTATAGCATTCAAGTTTACGCCTGCCTTTCTGTGTATCTCTTCGTTGTGGATTCGATCAACCAAGACTTCACATGTCCTACTAAGAAATCACATCTCTACAGCATTCAAGTTTCCACTTAAAAAAAACATAATGTAGCACTTTGCGGGTTGCGACGTGAAAGAAATACAAAATAATTCAGATTTTGACAAAATTTAAAAAGAGGGACCACATCAGTTGCAGTAGCTATCACATAAAAAAAGCATCATCAAAATTGGTTTACCAAGTAAAATATTATGCCGTAACACGCATAAAAAAACCTATAAAGAACCTCCTTTTTTTGAAGTTGGTTGAAAATACTTTCACATTGAAAATATTGGCATAGTACAGTATATAAGTAATAGATTATAACTAGAACCTATTTACAATATCCAGGCACATCTCAACTGTGCCACAACGACTACTCACTCAATTCAGTGTGAAATATGAAAAGCAATATCGATAATACTATATCGCATTAAATCATAAATTTTACTCGCACAATCGGGGTCAATGACCTATGCAGGCTGATAAAAGAACAGTGCATAATATATCTAGTCCTGAAACCTAGATATCGAATGTAACGGAAAACGATATCAAAAATCCGCAGTCATAAATAATTTTTTTTATGGCACAATATTGATACAAACATACATAGCTATATTTTATTGTAAGAACTTTTTGTATTATATGTGTACATAAACTGCTTGCAATATTCAGTCACAGACAGACAACGTAGAGGCGAAACTACTGGACATTGAAAGTCAAAACGTATGAAAGCTCCTTGTAAAAATAGGGGAGCACTGAGAGGACTTCTCTAAATTCCTGTGCAAACAGAAACGGAAACTGTGAAATTTTAGGTTTTATAATAAGTCCGCGCAAATGAAGTCGAGGGATACAACTAGTATAATATATGCCAGTAATAAAATGTGATATAACTGTGGATACAATTTTTAAGTAAGAAAATATATTCAGGAGAAAGTGGGGAACAGATATATTAAAAGAGAAAGGAGTGTCTTAACACTAGGTCCTCTAATTCCCTCTGCCTACTCCGCTATGTATGGGATACAGTATGAACCTAAAAAAAATAAATAAAAGAAATACCTCGGAATTTAAAAGAAAAAACTCCTTAGCAATACATGGATTCACCGTGCGGGTGCCGGGCCCATCGCGTTGCAGAGAGAGAAGTTTGAAGAGGGGATTTACGACCCAACGTGTAGATTTAAGGGCCCCTTTAAAATGCGCATTAACGTTCACCTCCATTTTCCGCACTTCTCTCTCTACCTAACCAATAATTAATTAAAGATGCCACGAATATTCAGTTATTATTCGGTATTTGGCTTATTTAGCCACTTTTAATACTGAAAAATTGATCTTTGAAAATTTGAACCCACAACCAATCGTGTTGACAAACGATGATTCGCTACGCCGTGATTTTTTTGTAATTGGTTTAAACAAAGTACAGCTAAAAATCAGAAAATAAATAAAAAGACAATATATATATCCTTAGCTTTCACTACCTATGTCAAAACTATGAACCTACTTTTCTCCTTAATGCTGACTTACGGTAACAAAGAAGCCATGTACAAAATGTCAGGATTCTAAATGATCTATTGGTCCGTCCAGTCAGTCACCTTACAGTTTTACATACATAGATAAATACAAAATAAAAATTATGGCAATAATAAAGAAAACTAAATAATAATTAATTAAATTATCTAATGGCAATCTTTGAAATAAAGGAAAATAAATGAAAATACAATTTTATTTAATTAGATATCCTATCCTATATATGAGTAATGTGCGTGTATATATACACATATACTAGAAGGTGCTTACTCTTGCTTCCTTCACTTTTCAATTGTGAACAAAAACAAAATTTAAAATATCCAGTTGATTAAGTCACTCTATAATAAATGCTTATGGATAATTTATTTTATTTGATTTGCATACAAGGTAAAGTACTGTAATAGTAACGGCCTCAACAGGACTAGCAGACCTTTAGATAATAATGACACTTGATATAAATAGATAAGTGTTCAATATTCATAAAAATACTACTTTTATATGACATTGTTTGTGTAGTAATAAAAAAAAAGTTGCTTTTAATAACTGTATGTGTTACGAGTTTTAGCTTTTGAGGTAATATGAAGAAATTTCGTAGCAATTCATGAATTCACTGTTTGGGTGCCGGACCAATTGTGTTACAGAAAGAGGAGTTTGGTGAGTGCATGGGACTTATGACCCAAATATAGATTTAAGGGGCCCTTTAATATGCATAAATGCTTACCTACACTTTTGTCATTCTTCTCTCTACCTAACCAAATTTGAAAAGATCCCACTAATACCACCTTAGAAATATGTGCTAGAAAATAAACTGATGATAGTCCTAGACAGGCTGAGATCTCAATCCTAACAAATTATCTATATAAATACATTTCTTAGGATGTTAAGATATATGTTTGTTACTATTCCACATAAAAACTACTGAACAGATCTAGATGAAACTTTACAGTAACATTACTATATAGTAGCTTTAACATCATATAACATATAGGCTAGAATCTATAAAGATTTAGTTTAATTTAGCTAGAGGAGCTCAGAGCAGCTTGGGGCTTGAAAACCAAGTGTAGGTTTATGGCACCCCTTTATTATAGTTTGATTTCATATTTAAGTTCTATAGCATGAAATGAATAAAATCCAAATGGACATATTGATAATATGAACAATGAATATAAAATAAGTTGTTAGACCTTTTCTCTCCAAGTCAAAGACGGCAAAATAACATTTGTAATCCAGTTTAAAGTTTTTGGTTGATATCAAATACTAATTAAGAATTAAAGATAAAAATCATAGTCCTATTGTAACCATGCAAAATACAGATAGTTAATTTTGATTCTAAATGACTAAATGTGTAATTTTTGATTAAAGTGATGCAAATATATAAAGAAATGGTGAAATTTCTATATAAAAGCTATTTTTAAAGTTGTGTTTTTAATACATACATACTGGGTGTGAATAGGTTAATAATTTCTTTTTTAATAATTAGTTTGTATTATAATGTAAAATCTTAAAAAGAAATATAAGATATTTATAAGATCAATATATGATTCAGTACAAAAGTGTTAAGAAAACCAAACATATCTAGGTAAAAAGTAACATAAAAATTTGTTGAAAATAGCATGCCCTGAACATGTTATTTTAATTAATAAATTTATTTATGGATAGTATGGATATAATATACATAAAACATGTGTTACTAAGTGACTGACAGAAAACATACAGGCAGAACTGCTAGCCATAGAAAGCTGAAATTTATCACAAAGGCTCCTTGGGGAGCGTATGGCAACACTAAGAGAGAATTTTTCGAAATTCCTATAAAAATAGCAAAAAATTAGATATTAGGTTTTATAGTCTACACAAACAAAGTCGCCGGAGACAACTAGTACATAAAATACTATTAAATAATGTAACATAGATACAAAGCAAATTAGTGTGATGTAAAAATTATTATTTAATGTATCAACCCATTTATCTGCTTTATCATTAAATACAAGAAAATGATGAGATTTAAAGAGTCATTTAAAAGATAATAATTTAATCATAATTTTTATGTATACAAGTATTCTATTCTATTTACTTTTGGATATGATATATATTTTTATTATATAATAGTAAATTATACATCATGATATCTAGTTGTATCTATAGAAGTGATACTTCTACAAAGTATACAACTAGTGTAGTATTATCAATAATTAAAGGTTGGAAATTGTCAAGTGCCTAATAAGCACTTACTATGAAGAGTAAGTGGTACTTAATAAACAGACAAGTATAAGTTCAAATCCTGTAATCATTCTTATTAATACCCTTGAAGTAGTGATGTAGAATAGATATTAATTTCTTTTAGTTATATGTTAACATTAAAAATGCAACAGTTTTATCATTTAAAAATAAAAGAGCAACTTTCTAATGTAATCTAGTCTAGACTGGCCATTACAGAAATGATTCATGTTCAATAAAAATAAAAGTTATACCAATAGAAATAATAAAAAGCAATAATTATGCAACATTTAAACAAGTAAGCTAAAATTTTATATTATACTAAATAAACAACAAAGAGTATGCATAAGAGAGAAAGTGGCTGTATAACTTTCTTATTAACTATTCTATGGCTTGAAATTGATTGGCCTCAGGCAAAATACGAAATTTTTGTGAGAATTCAATGATGCTTATCTATGTGGCTCCATAATCAGATAGCATCAGTGTGTACAGTGTAATTCATGTTGTTTTAGATATAGGTTATGAGTTGTTGCTATGCAAGATATCATGCCTATACATAGCTCTATATATGTACAATCACTATGGTTAAACTGAACTGTTTCCTTTTCTGTGTACCTATAGTGCATATAGTAATATAGTTTGATATTAAATTCTGTTTTAGTTTCATTTTTACTTGTTTTGTCCTTTTTTTAATGTTTACAACTCGAAATTATAATACGAATTTATAATTTTGAGCGTAATCTCGCGTTCTAACCTCAAATATATAGTAGTTCAAATAAGTATGATATGCAGGTTATAGATATTTTCCTATCGAATGCTAGCAAGTTTACTGGTAGGAGGATTTCATTCATACACCTATACCTTGAATATAATTAAGAGAGTACTTACCAAATGCAATAGCTTTTACGTTCACAAACCTTAGTTATCACAGAACACTCACAAAAAAAGGATACATGCTAAATCCAAATTGAAGCCGTCCTTCACGTATCGTTTCCGGCGCTTGCTCACCATGCCCTTGAGGGGGTTGGTCATCTTGATGTTGGATATGGAGTTGGCCATGGCTGACCAGCGTTTCTGTCGCGGGAGCAACTCAGCCGCCGCGCCCTTAGCGGGCCCGCCCGCGCTCGGCACCCAGCGCTTCTCGGGTGCCTTTCGCTCGCGGCGCCGGCAGCTCACGCAAATACCCATAAAACCTCCGGCGCTCGCATGGGGCCGGCGGAGCGCGAGCGGACGCCGCTGCCGTCCGATCAGCTCGCGCCCGCCATGCCTCACGCGGTCTCCGGCCCTCCGGTCCCTCCGTGCCCTCCGTGCTCTCCGCGCGCGCACCACCCCGAGGCCGCCCGACACATATAGCACTCACGCCCGCCACCGATGCACGCAGCACGCAGCACGCAGCTCGCAGCACGCAGCACGCACCACGCACCACACAGCACGCACTGTCGCTACGCAGCTCACAATTTATCTCGCACGAATGGCGTCCATCCTACGTTCGCACTAGATCCTAGAACACGACCGACGAGAAACAGTTGCACAAGAAAGAAAGATGGTTATGAATTGATGGCCGAAACTCTGAACGCCGTCCCGTTCGCACTCAGAACGTGCACACTTATCAGACAGAGATAAAACACAACCTTAATTTCTAGTAGTGGCTAGCTAGCTCTCTTTGTTCATTTGACTTTCAAGTTTCACTCGCCAGGTGGCGCACTCTTAATGTCATTTAGCGCCATTTTTTAAATTTGACGCTCCCCAAACTATTAAATATATTTGAAGTTTATAAATATTTTGTAGCTGCAGCATTTGTTAAATATATGCTTATAACGTTTTTGGAATAACGCCTAAATCTATTTAACGCGTCTAAAAACATTTTATAATCAGTATTTTATATACGATATTTGTACTACATAGATGGCGTTACTTGTATCTGTGGCTTAAGCTGCGTTCAGAAACGCTTGTTCGAAATAAGTATTGTATTACTTAATTAAAATAAATAAATAAATATTTTTATTAATATAGTAATAAATATATTATGAAAATAAATAAATATATTAATAATACGATTAATTTAATAGTTTTATATATAACTGCGTTTCAACCGAGAAATAATGATAAATAAATACTTGTCACACTTTATTACGGCAAAGATACCATATGTACCTACTGAGTGATGTTTAAAAAACTTCTTAGCCTAAGTTCTAGACCTCAGCCTAGGTTTCATTTGAATTCTGCCAAATTACAATTTTTATATGGTAAAAAAAATTACAATCTCGTATTCAAATTTTATTATTTAAATAATGAATTATTAAAAAACGAAACTTTTAATAAGAACCATTAAGTATTTTCCCAAACATACATATATACATATAACAGTCGTTATTTGAGTAATATTATTCTGCACTATCGTAGTATCTTATTCATATGCATGTATTGGTGGCTGGCGTAAATAATTGTGTCGAATGCAGACAGCCTGTTGCCACCTGACCTGCGCACACGCATCGCATTACAAGCGTGAATTACAATTACACTTATAGTATCTTATCTACTTATATATATACCGATTATGGTCTGTCGATTACATTTTGACTAGGGTTTTTTTCCAACCATTATTATAATTATTGTATAATTATGTGGTTTTATTTATTTTTGGCTTGAAAATATAAATCTATAAATTCCGTCCGCCACTCAGCACGCAATGCCTCAATTCGGCGGAAAGTGGGGAACGAAGTGTCTTAGCACTAGGTTCCCTCTGCCTACCCTGCTATATGCGGGATACAGCGTGAAGCTATGTATGTATTTCTTCCATATACTCACTAAGATAAATAAAAGAGAAATCATACCTTCAATAAAACTTGCGTGTATGAAAATGCTATTAAAGATGTTGTAGGATTTTAATATTATGCGCACAGTTACTGATATTTTTTTTTTTCATTTCAGACACGCACAATGTAAAGCAATGTAGCCGGAGAGAACCTATAGGTATATACACTATAGTGTTAAAACATTCCGTTCTCTACTTGCATAATGTTGTCTATTTATATATTGAAATAGTAAGTAATTGGAGCTTAGATTCTTTTGCCTTTTTTTATTGATGAAGGATGGCAAACGAGCAGAAGGACCACTTGATGGTAAGTGATCCTTCGCCCATAGACATCTACAACATCAAAGGAGTTGTAAATACGTTGCCTACCTAGTGTTCAGATGAGAGGGGGAGGACGGCAGTCCACCATCGGAACCACCACATTTTGGGTAAGGGATGGGAGGGAATAGGGAAAACCTGGCATACATGCCATCGAAAACATCATCGAACACACATCACTAGATATTTGGCGGTTCGTCTTTGACATGATATGTGATCGCGAGCCAGTCGGAGGACAAACCTCCTACCACCTAACATAACTTTAGTCTAACCAAAGGTTCATTTAAAAGATAATGTAGCTTATTATGCCTTTAATGAGACAAATGCTGTAAAATTTTACCAGACTTAGGGATTGTGTCGCAATGGGGCCACCAGATAAACCTAAATAATAAATAAATAAATCAATAAAAACTTTATTGTTCCAGAAAGTGTACAATTTCATTAACAATGCTGAAGTCTCCATTTAAGCAAAGAAATGCTTGTATTTGGCTGCTCCGCTCTTCTTGTCTTGTAAACCATAGTGTTTGAGTTATAGTGATTTTTATAATATCTTACAATAATAAACTTAGTAAAAAAATACCTAAATTAAATTAAAATCTAAATTATTCTTTCGAGTGGGAGTCTAACCCAAAATCACTTGCAATAACAGTCACGTTGTCCCACTGCGCCACGATAGCTTCAATATAACCACTCATTATAAAACAACAATCATAAATTGATAGAAATCAAACATTTTATAACATTATGGTAATAATATTTCACAGTCGGCTGGCCTCCTTCACACCTCCTGCGTAAACGATTAAATCAATTAGAAATTTACATAGCAGTACTTAATACCTATGTAGTATGTATGTAGATGAATAGTTAGTAGTTACTAGTGGTAGAACATCGCGTGATTAGTACTTACTGCAAGTAAATGTGGCTGCAATATTTTTTTATCGATTTAGGTTGAACGATCGGGAACGGAAATCTTAAGAGAATGGAGTGTCTTAACACTAGGTTCTCAGGTTTTCTTTGCCTACCCTGCTATGTGCGGGGTACAACGTGGAAAAAAAGTTTAGTTAATTTGTGTCTTTTTTCTGCTTCAAGCCTTTATCGGTAGGTATAGCAGGATAGTTATATAGAATATAGTATCAAGAGATTCTATTCATGAAGAATGGATATATTGCGTGTTCAGTGGTGGAAGTCAATGTCGTGATTTGTGTTACCAGAGCGGAAATATGAAAATAATTTAAATATAATCATTTCCCCGAGTGGAGATTGAACCCATAACCAATCACGAGTAACTTAAATATAAATATGTAACTGAATTGAAATTAACTTACTAATATCGCGAACAGTTAGAAGTACAATCGTTTCAATTTCGCCTCCATAACGCTAAAGTATATACTTACATATATTTACTTTAGCGATATCAATATAGTACAAGTGTGACAGAGTAAACCCTAGGCTTCTTTATTAAATCCGACTAATACTATTAATTTTATAATACTGGATTTATATGATACTGGAGGAAGGTCACGTAATAAGCATGAGGACCCCCCGGAGGGCATGCATGAAGAGGTTAATGACTGTGGACGAGGCGAAAGAGGTATGCAGGGACCGTAGCGTTTGGCGCTCCGTTCTCTCTGACTACCCCCCTAGGGATAAAGCGTGAAGTAATTATTAATTTTAACGCTTAATCTATAGTGTAGGGTGTGCAATGCACACGGGCGGCGCTCCCTGAGACTAGAGCATCGTCTTGGACCATCATGGTACAACAATGATATGACAGAACCGGCCAGCCAGCACGGCATAAAATAGCTTGTTGGAATATGAAAAAACTTTCTTGTTACGACGGCAAAGTTTATTGTTATAGCTGCGTCAGGCCTAGGGGCCGTCAGGGTTTCATTGCACACGGGCGCTACACCAGCTAGAGCGGCCCCTGCGTAGCGCAGAGGAGCAGCGCCAGTAAACACGGTTGTGGGTTTGATTCCCACTGAGAGAAATGATTATATTAATTAAATTAATAATTGTTATTTGACTGCTCTGGTAAGATAAAGCGCGACGTTGTGTTCCGCCATTTTAAACGCAATGTCTCGTGTTCAGACGGAAAATGGAAAACGGAGTGTTTTAACACTAGGTTCTTTATGACTACCTTGTTAAATCCAGGAAGAAGTGTTAAGCTAAAAAAACCAAAACTCTTTATCTCTTAAGAAAATATAATACCATTACTTACAAATCATATTTATAGGATTAGAGTTTTTATTGGATAATCATCATTTTTTATGAATAAAATTCTAAGTAGACAGACTGTCGTTGCTATGTTAACTGTTTGTTATCATAGTAAGTGATAAAATACAACAGACAAGATAAGATAACTTGTCGAGGGTGTGTTTAAATGTGTTCATATTTACATATTAATAATAATGTTGCTATGTTTAATTATGCTTCACTGTATCTCGCACATAGTACGGTAGACAGAGGGAACTGAGAACCTAGTGTTAACACACTCCGTTCTCTTAACATTTCCGTTCTCTACTTACCAGAGTAAGTACTTACTAACTAAACTAACTAACTAACTAACTAACTAACTAACTATCTAACTAACTTATTAAATGGGAAACGGAATTGTTGAAAGAGAACGGAGTGTCTTAACAGTAGGTTCTCACGTTCCCTCTGCCTACCCGGCTATATGCGGAATATAGCGTGATGTTAAAATAAATAAATAAGTAAATTTACCAGAGCAGAAATATGAAATTAAATTGTTCTAATCAATTCTCGATTAGGTATCGAACCTACCACTATCGTTAACAATCAGCATCTTTAACTTTATACCGTTCTCTTAAGATTTCCGTTCGAATTGAGACATTGCGTGCTAAGTGGCGGAATTCAACACCGCGCTTTGCTTTGTCACCAGAGCGAGAAATCGAAAATACTATATATTCATCTATATATAAACACGTGAAGCAAAAACTTTGGATTCTCTTTTTACAAAAATTACGCGGACGAAGGAACATGAAATTTCGCAAACTTATAGTTTATATAGAGGAGTGCAGAATGCTAACATTTTCTTAAAATAATTCATAAAAAGTACATTAAATTAATAAAATTAATTTTACACACCACCAAGGTTTGTCATCCATTTTTATATAAAGTGACATATACGTCACTACGCAATGCGTTATTAACGCATTTACGGGGACACTAGTTAGGACTGGCCTCGTAAAAAAAGAATAAAAAATATTTAATTATGGGGTACTAGCTGTATCTATATCGCGACATCGTTTGTGTGAGCTATATAACTTAAAATCACGTTTCGCATCCCTTTTTTGTAGGAATTTCGATAGAGATAAAAAATTACACACACCACCATGTGTTCAACATATATTTCTGTATAGTGGCATTCACGTTGCTATGGTAACACATAAACAAAAAAACCACAAACTTTACATGGGTAAGGGCTGAACGGAAATATTTTTTGAAAAATTAAAGCATTAGTCACAATACATATATATTTTAAAAAAAATATAAAAAAAATATTACACACACCAGCATGTATTCAACATATACTTTTGTATAGCGACATTCACGTTGCCATGGCAACACATATTTTACGCATCAACTTCCACCGAGACATCACATAAATAAAAAAGTCAAAAACATAAAAAACATATTTATTAAATCAAAATCGCAGTTTATTTTCGTACATAGTTAATATCTTATCCACTTCAACCGCTCTTTCCTTTAGCACCGCCATTTCCTCGTCGCTTAACACCGCATTTTTCTTCCCTGCGTTTTTTATAAGAAAATGTTGTATAAACAATCTTAGGCTTTCTCTAAACATGTGTAGTTTAGGCGGTTTTGATATTCTGTGGAACACTTCTAAAGATATTTGTAGATTTTCATTCATTATTATCGCTAATAGAATTTGTCGCATGAATTTTACTGTCTTTTTATTTAAATCTGAAAACTGTATTATCTGTGGAATTAAAAGAAAAAAATATTATTACAATTGTCACATCTATCTGTCATATTAAACGTCATTGTCATGTATATAACGAATGGATGTATAAATGCCTAAGTCCTGTCCAGGCCTAATAGTAACACAACCAAAAAAGTTTCATTCAAATCCGTCCAGTACATTAAAAGATGTGCGCGTACAAACAGACAAATAGACAGACAAAAATTTAATATATACGTATTATATGTTATAAGTATTTTGCTTTCCCCTAACCAGTTTTTTTCAAAAATATCTTCAATATAGAGACATACATACATACTTGTACATAGCTTCTGTATTCCGCATATAGCAGGGTAGACAGAGGGAACCTAGTGTTAAGACACTGCGTTCCCCACTTTCCGACGAATTAAGGCATTGCGTGCTGAGTGGCGGAACTCAACCCCGCGCATGTTACAAAACCCAAGAAATGAAAATACTGTTCTTTAACATTTCCTGGAGTGGGATTCGAACCGATAACCTGTTGCGTTTCAGTCGCATACGGTACAATTAGGTAGTAGTCTGGGCCACGACAGCCATTCACGTTAAATAAAATAAAAAACATAAAAAATAGACATAAAATAACGAATTATGAGCTCCAAGTATAAATATCACTAACTAATGACAAATGACGTCATAAATTACCAATCCCATACATTTCACTTACCTTTAAAACAGATAACGGTAGACCCTTCTCCATAATAATATGTATGAGAAATTGTGCTAAATTGGTCATCCCTTGTTTAGTGAGTGATTCAAGATCTTTTATTTTATCCCAAATTGAATATTGTATTGAAAGCTGTAAAAATAATTAACGAAAAAAATTAAAGGTAGGCAGAGAAAATCTAGTGTTAGGACACTCTGTTATGCTATTATAAGAGGTAGATGATGACGCTTTTTATCTTATTAAAGAAAATAAAAGTCATTTTTATATAATTATGACTTCGAGTGGGAATCGAACCCACAACCGCACTGCGCTACGATGGCCACTAAAAATTAAATATTTAAATACATACAGAAAGAATTCATTAGCCCGGTCATGTGAAATGAAAAAAATAATCCTTATTATATAAAACAAATACTTTAAGAACTCCATTGAGAAACCAAAAAGATTAAACAACCGAAAATAACGTAGTATCTTAACACTATTTTCTCTTTATCTACTTAAAATTTCAAGTATATACAAGCAGTTTCATTCTTCTCCACGCGTAGTAAAGGAAAGAGAGAGCCTAGAGTCAATACTCCGTTCGCCTAAGGAGGCAATTGAGGTCAAGGGAATTCAAGGCATTTTGTGTTGAGGAAAATAAATATAATTCCTTCGATTGACATTAGAGTAAACTAATATATTTACAAACCTGATATTTCCTATCGAAATCACATAATTTCTGCCCCAAAACAGCATAATATGGGTTATAAGTTTTCTCTTGTAAACAACAAGCTAGTAACACGTGAACTATTTCCCTTTCTTGTTGCCCTTTTAAGCCTAAATGCTGAAGTTTTTCGAACGCATCCATAAAGTCCTGAAAGGAAATTAAATCGATTAAAAAGATAGTTAAATATCTAGTGTTATACACTTTGCGCCTCTCGTGGCACAAAGGCGTGCGACTATAAACGCGGCTTCGATTCTCACTCCAGGAAATGTAGTATTTTCATTTTCTGGGTCTGGTAACAAGCAAAAGCAAGCAAAAGCGCGTCGTTGAGTTCCGCCACTCAGCACGCAATGCCTCAATTCGGCGGAAAGTGGGGAACAAGATTGTTGTAAGAGAACGGAGTGTCTTAACACTAGGTTCCCTCTGCCTACACTGCTATATGCGGGATACAGCGTGAAGCTATGTATGTAGAATAGAATTAAAAAGTCTTTATAGAATATAGAAAAAACATCAAAATAAATCTCACCTCAGCGGACATAATAACACAAAATATGCTTCTCCTAACATCGGTATTCATTCGTTGTTTCTTAGCGAGTTCTAGAAGTTTCTGATCCACTGACGGTAGTTTAACCGTCGGTTTATCTTCTTGTACGCGATTTCCTTCCCACGCTGAACCCACTACCCACCATTTACCTCGTTCGTGAGCTGAAAAAAAATTTTATTTAAATTATTTTCATTTGTCCTCTAGTAAGTTAAAGCGTAGCGTGAAGTTCCGCCACTCAACAATTGATTAGATTTCCGAAAGAAAGTGGAGAGAAAGTGGTCTTGATTTTTGTTTTAAATATATATTTTCGGTATGAGTGAAAAAATGTAAAAATATTTTTTCTTCTCAATATATGAAAAAATATACATATTTTCTTTGAAAATCATTGTAGTTTAATTGGACAGTGTCTGCCTGTAAACTTGAGTAGTTGTGGATTCGAATTCCATTCTACGAATACGCAAATTATTTTCATTCTCGCTCTGGCAACACAAAGTTCTGCGTAGAGTTCCGCAATTCAAGCAATGTATCAAATTCCGAACTCAGGTTACAACTGGAAAACGGAGTGTATTGACACAACGTTCTCTCCCAGCTATGTGACATAAAACGTGAAGCTAATAAAATTTACATATATACATACATACATAGCTTCACGCTGTATCCCGCATATAGCAGGGTACACAGAGGGAACCTAGTGTTAAGACACTCCGTTTCCCACTTCCCGCCGAATTGAGATATTGCGTGCTGAGTGGCGAAACTCAACGCCAAGCTTTGCCTTATTACCAAACCTACGAAATGAAAAATTCCATTTTCTGGAGTGGGAATCGAACCCACGACCTGTCGCGTTTACAGTCGCACGCTTGTGCCTCTGCGCCACGACAGGCGATAACAAAATTTATATTTACCTTAAAGCTATACAATAAAGCTAAGCAAGAAACTAAATTATCCAAAGTCTTGTCTTCAACAGATTGTGAAGTTTGCATCATATCATCGAACCTTCTAGACAGCTGCTCCAGAAAATGTGCACCTGTAAATAAATAATTAAAAATTTAACAAAACAAGAAAACTGAGTTTAAATATGTATGTAAATACGTTGTGGGTTCGATTCCCACTCCAGGAAATTGTATTTTTCATTTCCTAGGTTTGGTTATAAGGTGAAGCGCGGCGTTGAGTTCCGCCAGTCAGCACGCAATGCCTCATTCCGGTGGAAAGTGGGGAACAGAGTGTTTTAACACTAGGTTTCCCACGCCTACCCTGCCATATGCAGGATACAGCTTGAAGCTATGTATGTATGTATGTTGAAGTTACAAAAATGATACTGTAAATGTTTTTGCTTGTAGATTTATATAATATTCTTCCAGATATAACATTTTTTAGAATAGTTCATGTTGTATGTAAAGTTGTTATAATAGAACAATGTGTTACTTTTTTGTGACAAGTCCTTTAATAAAGATTAAAAAAAACTTTACTATATTCCATTCTCCGCTAAAACAAAGATATAAAAAATATATACATATGGCGCAGAGGCACAAGCGTGCGACTGTAAACGCGACAGGTTGTGAGTTCGATTCCCACTCCAAAAAATGCAAGAGTTTAGTATTATCATTTCGTCGTTCTGGTAACAAGGCAAAGCGCGGCGTTGAGTTCCGCCACTCAGCACGCAATGCCTCAATTCAGCAGAAAGTGAACGGAGTGTCTTAACACGTCGGTTCTTAGTTTCCCTTTTCTACCCTGCTATATACGGGATACAGCGTGAAGCTAAAAAAAAAATATTATTAAAAAACATACCTATCTCCGATCCAATATTAGCATGTAATATAGATATCAACGCTGTATGTTCTACCAACATTCTCTCAGGGGTTGCCGCCTGACTGACTGCCGCTTCCAACCAGAGGTCAGTCAGGGCTGTGTTCACTGAGTTTCTACTGTTATTTAAGTATAAATTCTCTATAGATGTCGATGCCCAGTGTAAATTTGTTCCTGCTAGTTTATTTAGTATACCTGTAATTTTTTATTATTTTTTAATGTATGAGAATTTTTTTTTATAAGTTTTTGTATGACAAAGATTTGCAATTTGGTGATGTTTTTAAATTATTAATGACACTTGGGATAAGAAAAACGTTCTTTGTGTGTATGTTTGGTTTAGAGGTCTCCAAGAAGTGCAGGTTCAAATCTTGTTTGGTTTCAATTTTTATATTTGTTCTAAAAATATTTGACTATCTTCTTGAAGTTTTTAATGAATGTAACAAAGATGTATTCGTTTGCTTATTATTTATGTATCTTTTTTTTTTTAACTTCACGCGGTATCCCACATATAGCAGGGTAGGCAGAGGGAACCTGAGAACCTAGTGTTAAGACACTCCGTTCTCTTACAACAATTCCGTTCCCCACTTTCCGCCAAATTGAGGCATTGCGTGTTGAGTGGTGGAACTCAACGCCGCGCTTTGCCTTGGTACCAAACCCAGGAAATGAAAATACTAACATTTAGGGGAATAAATTATATTAAAATTATTTTCATTTCATTCTTTTGGTTTGCCATAAACAAGGTGCGGCGTTAAGTTCCAACTTAACACTTAAATTCGGGCGGAAAGCGAAGGAGTGTCTCGACACTACTTTCTCTCTATCTATCCTGCTATACAGAACAAAGGTTGAAGATACGTATGCTTAAGCATTAATATTAAGTCAACTCACTTTTAATTTGTCGTTTCAATTGAATAAGATCTTTATCCGAAGTGGAATCTTTGTTTCTCAAATGTGGTGGAATGTAAGTGCCTTTTTCTTCCTGGAATTACAATCATATATTTTATTAACATATATAAAAATATTCCTATAAATACTTGCTTGCTTTGCTAAATGATAGACAATGTACAGGCGAAACTACTACACATAAAAAGCTGAAATTTTAATAGATGCTCCTTGAGTGAAAAAGGCAGCACTAAAAGAGGATTTTCTGAAATTTTTGCGAAACCGGTAAAAAATCAGAATTCTAGGTTTTATACTCCATGCAAAAAAAATCAAGTGACACAGCTATTCTACAATTTTTTTTTTTTTATGGATACCGGATGGCAAACGAGCAGAAGGACCGCCTGATGGTAAGTGGTTACCTTCGCCCATGAACATCTACAACACAAGAGATGTACTAGATGCGTTGCCAACCTAGAGGATACAGATGGAAAGGGAGGATAATGTAGTAGTCCGCTATCGGAACCACCACATTTTGGGGAAAGGATGGGTGGGAAAGGGGAAAACCTGGCTTACATGCCATCGAACCGGAACACATCATAAGATATTTGGCGGTTCGTCTTTGACATGATAGTGGTCGCGAGCCAGACGGAGGACGAACCTCCTACCACCAAACATATAATTATCACTGCACCCTTATAAATTACCACTATTTACTTTAGCTATTTTAGTTAGTTTAGTTATTTTAGTTAGTTTAGTTACTTTAGTTATTATACAAAAAATGTATTTTATGATATTCAGTAATAAACTGTGTTAAGTACATTAATTTTGCAACTTAATATTATTATTATCATACTTTACACTTTATATATTTACCTTTATAACATTGCCTTCTTTATCCCGTTTTCTACCGTAAATATCTTCCCAGATATCAGGCTTTTCTTTAGTTTCTTCCATTATTTCTTCATTTTCTTCATCATCATTACTAAAACCACTTACATCATCATCACCTGATAAATGTGATATTTCGTCATCACTGAACATTTTGCTTAACTCATCTTCCTTTACAACCTTTTCTTTTTTAGATTTTGGTTCAAGTTTGGATTTTGATGTTAGCTTTTCTTTTACGTCATCATGGCTATTATCATTGTCATCACCTTCATCACTTCCATCATCTTCATCACTTTTATTATCACTAAAATTACCATTTTCATCATTTTCTTCATCTGAATCTTTACTCTCATTATCATCTGACATCATTTCATCATCAGTCTCCATATCAATAACTGAACTTTTTTCTTCCTGTTTATTTTTGTTTTTCTTTTTATCTTTTTTTGCCATTTCCTTGCCTGTAACTGCTGCCAAATCTTCTTCAAAATCTGAATCTCTTTCCACATCAGCTAGATGTTTTTCCGCTGCAACAATTTGCTCTGATGTTGCTCTATCACAAATTTCTAGTAAATCTAATTTAATTCATGTTAAGGAAATAAATACATTTACAAACACAAACAAAATTAATTCAAGTCAGGGGTGTAGAACATGGAGGTTTTATACATATTGTGTAATAATTTTTTGATTATTGATTACATACTTAGATCCATCTGAATGACACCATATTGACATAGTGGTACAACATCTCACTGTAAATATAATTTGTTGTGGGTAGATTCCCACATAGGGGAAAGATAATATTTAAATTATTATTATCTCTCCACTCTAGAAAGACAAAATGCGGTGTTACTTTCCACTACTCGGCAAGTAATGACTCAAATCTATGTGGAAAGCAGGGAATAGATTATCCTAGCACTAGGTTCTTTCGGAATACTTGTTTATGCAATATAAAGTGTAAAATTGAAAAAATAAGAAGTTGAAATACAAATATAGGTTATATGTAGTATAGTTTTTAGAAAAGGATACAGTCTAAGCCGTCATCAGCAAAATAGTTATTTTTATTTTTTGATTTGTTTAAACCTAGTTGCTTTTCTAGTTTCTTTATTACTTTGTCTTCATCCTCATTAGCTTTAACAAACATGTTTTTCCTTTGTTTGTCCATTTGTGATTTAAGTTTTTCAGCTTCTTTTATTTCTTTCTGCCTTTGTCGCATCAATACATCTTGTGCAGATGTCTGTGTTTGTGTTTTCTTTTTCTATGGACAAATTCTATAATAAACATTATATTCAAATAATTAATTTATTGAATTATCGAATATTACTTTTAAATAATAGGCAAAATATGCCTAATAAAATATTTTGCTTTCACAAATTTAAAGCAGATTAATCAAGTATATTTCGGTATAAGTAAATACATTTTAGAAAACCTGACGTTTCCAACACTACGGGAGTCTGTGTCACGGCCTAGACCCGTCCTATCTGGTTAAAATAGTTTCATTTCAAACATTTTCGCTCTTTGAGTTATTATACACAAAAAAAATTCTCTCTATCTCAATTTACCTTTGCTTCAGGAGTTTCCTCATTTTCTGATGGTCTTTTCACAAACTTCCCTGGACTAGTTTTTAAATTATTTATTTCAGTCTTCTTTTTCAAATAATGTTCTTGCCTATGAACTTTCTTTTGCTTCCTTTTTTCTTTACGAAGAACTTTACGAGTGTTTACAAATTTTGGTCTATTGGGTGCTTTTACTTTTTTCATTTTAAATGAATTTTATTGTTTAATTGTTAATAATATATTTTATATTATTATTTTAAAAATAAAACAAAGTTTTTAATACAGTTTTAGGTTAGGTTTGTGTTATTACACATGACAAATGACAATGACATCTCAGAGCTGCCATATACTAATATACCATATATTACCAGTGTGCTGATAAAGATCTTATAGGTATATTCATAATTAAATCGATTTTGAAAGAAATATCGATTATGATGCTATTATGAAAACGGAAATAATTTTAATAATTAAATTTTATTGTATGTATTTTTTTAATAATAACGGATTTAGTTAATATAAAACATTTAATATTATACTTTTATTTTATTTTATTCGTTATGTAAAGGAAACACGTAGAGTTTTATAAATTGAAAACATTAAACAGGGTAATATTGCAAACACAAATGCAATAAATGCAAATTTTTGATAATCACAAAATATTGATTAATTGTTTTCTTTTTTTTTAATCATGTTTATTATATTCGGATCTGAATCTAAACATTGTTTAAATATGTAAAGACAAATCTTTGTATACTTAAATTACGTGAACTAATATTTTTATAAAATATATGTATACATTAAATACATTTTTTAAGCTTCACGTTATATCCCGCATAAAGCAGGGTAGGCAGAGGGACCCTGAGAACCTAGTGTTGAGACACTCCGTTCCCCACTTGCCACCGAATTGAGGCATTGCGTGCTGAGTGGCGGAACTCAATACATAAAAATACATATATGAATATAATGTATTGCTCTACGAAATAGAGCATTATTTTTGTCGAATTGTACACATTCCTCGGTAGTATAGTGGTAAGTATCCCCGCCTGTCACGCGGGAGACCGGGGTTCGATTCCCCGCCGGGGAGGATTCTTTTTATTGCAGAAAATTACTTTTGTATTGTTTGTAATGTTTGTTAATATTACATTTGACGTATATTTATATGAACAAACAAAAAATATTATTGTAAAGATTGAGTTTATCTAAATTTCACTTTTATTCGTCGATTCGAAAATAAGATCATTAAGTAATATATCTTTTAGTATAATAATATTCATACCAAAACAAGATTAAATTAATTTTTATATGTAAAAAGTTTTTTATCTTTGTTTTGAAACGTTTTTCATAAAAGTAGAATACATTATAAATATAGATTTAAGATTTAACATCATGAATTTGTTGCATCTTGTATGCACGAAAAATTGATTTGGCCTTCGAATTCGAACAATTCCGTGAAAACAAAACCGTGTTAAAAAGTATATAACTGAAAAAGGATGAGAAAGGATGAAAAAAAGAAGAGGTTACCACTTCGACTGTATTAATTTTATGTGTTACCGTATATTTTTATACTGGGTGAATCAAACTTGATAATTTTTTTTAAATATATAAGCTTGTGATTCTAACGTGGTCCCATTTAAATTCTGTTAACATCTAATTAGTAGTTTTGTTTTCTTTTTTGTTGAATTCTCAAGTTAGGGGCAATCCTTCAATTGTATGCAGGAACCTTTAGGTCCTCTAACGTAAGGCGTATTACACGTACACCCGAGTCTACAAGAGATACAGGTATGATTATCATTTAGACATGTCTTCTCACACTCCCCGCAAATATGGATGTGTTCATTTTCTTCGCAAACCACTGAAATATTAAATTGATTGAATGAGAAATAGCAAAGAAAAAATAGAATACAGGCTGTTGCGCAGTGAGAAGTGTATGACTTCGGCTTTACCGAAGCAGAGGGAACCTAGTGTTAAGACACTCCGTTCCCCACTTTCCGCCGAACTAAGGCATTGCCTGCTGAGAGCTGAAAAATGAAAAATTCCATTTCCTGGAGTGGGAATCAAACCCACAACCTATCGCGTTAGCAGTCGCACGCTTGTACCTCTGCGCCACGACAGGCGTTCCCTTGGTACAGTTACATATGTGTCCCACCCTGAGGCATATTAAATTATTTTCATATGTAAATCATTTTCATTTCTTTGGTAAAACAAAATGCGGCGTTGTGTTCTGCTACTCAAAACTTTTTTATTACCTACCTTGATGTGTGAGTTAGTATGAAGCTAAGAATAAAAATAGAAAGTCACATATACATAGTGCCAAATATATACTATTATAAGTATAAAGCTAACTGACTGCGCAACTCTTCGTCTGTAGTAAGAAAAAAGGAAAATTCCTCATTTTTGCAATATTGTTTATAGATTCTCTGCTTCTTTAGACTGTAGAGTGATAGCACGGTTAGTTGTGTGTTCGATTTCCTATCAGGATAATAATATTAATTAAATTCATATGTTCCTCCGTTCTGTAAAACGAAACTCAGCCTTAAATCCGGCATTCAATATTCATTGCTTCAATTTGGTCGGAAAATGGCGAACGGAGTGTCTTGACTCTATATCTATTTATCTGTGACTACCCTGCTATGCGGGATAAAGTTGGAAGTTGATTTTATACTATAATATGTTACTTACATAACTGTGTTGCAACCAAACCCACAAGTAGGCATATAAATATTATCGTTTTGTACATGGTGTCTCAATTGCCGACAAGAGTAGCTCGTTAAGTAAATACTTTGTTTCGATCGTTATAACGTTGATATATAGTAAATTAAAAATTAAAGCTTAGTGTACATTTAAAATGTTGTTAGTAAAATATCTTTCATCTTTCCAACTATGGAAACTTAGCAAAGTGTATTGAAGAATTTGAACGTATTAGGATTCGCGGCTCTTGGAAATCCAAGCGCTCTGACCACTAAGCCATACGGTCTTATCTCTCTACGTTGAAATTCTTATATGCTTGTTACAACTTATTTTTGTTGATAACATTTCTTTACAGGGATTATTACAAATATTTGGTATACAAAGATTATTTCTAAGAACAACTGTTGACAATAGTTTATATTTACTCAGGTGGTTTGGGCACGTCGAGAGGATGAGTGATGAAAGAATGGTGAGAAAGATATATGAAGCAAAGGTGAGCGGTACGAGAGGCAGGGAGAGACCTCGGTTGACCTTCGAGAATACAGTATCAATGATACTGGAGCAAGGTCACGTAAAAAGCATGAGGACTCCCCGTAGGGCATGCATGAAGAGGTTAATGGCTGTGGACGAGGCGAAAGAGGTATGCAGGGACCGTAGCGTTTGGCGCTCCGTTCTCTCTGACTACCCCGCTAGGGATAAGCGTGACGTTAAATGAAGTGAAGTGAAAAACGTTTTTGTCAAAAAAAATGTTAAAAATTTTGTTAGAAAAATATTGAGTATTTTAAACTGTTATTCACACTCATAGGATACAATATATTTTTAAAGAGCGCCCATAAATTTAAACATTGCGGGAATTTGAACCCATCCTGACATTTGAAGTCTTTGAAAGGCGATTTTCGAGAGGCGCGGGTTCGAGATCTGCTTAAGCCCAAATATTTATACGTTTTCTAAAACTGTAAAAGAACAAGTTATAATCCAAATTTACTCTTTTTCTCTTCTTATTCTTCAACGTATTCGATGTTTCTCAAAGACATACATTTAAAACTGACAAAAGTTGATTCTTTTTGCATCTCGCCTTATCCCTAGCGGGGTACTCAGAGAGAACGGTATACCAAACGCATACCTCTTTAGTATCATTTACGGTCCTCACCCCATATACCTTATTTAGTTACATGCCCTCAAAAGTCGAATTAGACGCGTATAGAACCGATTTTCAAATACAATTTTTTTTTGTGTATTTTATATAACTTTTTACTGGGTGTACTAATTTTGATAATTCTTTTTATATATGATAGCTAGTGCTTCTGATGTGGTTCTGTGTAAATTTAGTTAAGATCTTACGCGTAGTTTGAGGTGTTACAAATAATTGTACGTACTTTTTAGTGCATGTTATCAGAATATGGTTTAATTTCTTTTCCTAAATTTTTGAGTATTTTGTAAATTATTAATATAGGCACTATAGGCAGATCAGATTGTATATAAAGACGCTCTTTAAGTCAAGCTTTGTAAAAATTCTTCTACACAGTTAAAGTGCAAAACGCCAACAGTTTTCATAACAATGCATTAATAAAATAAAAGAAATATGTCTCACACAACCAATAGATTTCCCACAATCAATAGATATAAAGTGGCATATACATATAAATATATTAAGTACTTCTATTAAGATACCATTAATATATTTAATTTATTAACATATTAGAAAATAAATTAAAAATAAAATAAACGCCTGTCGTGGCGCAGAGGCACAAGCGTGCGACTGTAAACGCGACAGGTTGTGGGTTCGATTCCCAATCCAGGGAATGGAATTTTCCAATCCCTGGGTTTGGTAAAAAGGCAAAGCGCGGCGTTGAATTCCGCCACTCAGGATGCAATGCCCCAATTCGGCGGAAAGTGGGAAACGGAGTGTCTTGACACTAGGTTCCCTCTGCCTACCCTGCTATATGCAGCATCGTGTAGTTAAAAAAATATATATTAGAAAATGTATAATGTTATTTTCATTTAAACTATTGATTGAATTTCAATTTTATTATAAATGGTTTACGGAAAAGATCAACGCACAATATGACAGCGTCTGTAAGCGCGATTGTTTGTGGGTTCGATCCCCACTTAGTGTAATATTTTAATTACTTCTCAACCCTGGTAAAAAATACTGAAAGGTTGAGTTCCGCTACTCATGGCTTAATTTCAGGCGAAAAAGTGGAGAAAGGAATATCTTGATATTAGATTCTCTTACTACCCCACTGTAGGAAACAGTGGGAGTATTTACAAAGTGGAATTCATTTTCGCTGTTCTTGCAGACAAATGACAGCATTGGGTCCCGACACCAAAAATGCAACCGCTATAAAAATGGAATGCAGACAGTCTTAACACCAGGCCCCAAAGAAGAGAAAAATAAAAACAATAGATAAAAAGTAATTCCCAAAGGTAAAAGTAGATTAATAAGGTATATATAGTACGTATTGACTAGAAATGTACACAAGGCTTAACAAAATACGTAAATACAGTGTAACATATTTATCTTATTTTTGCAATTCAAATTTCCGAAAATATGTCACCGCGCAGATACGATGCATAATATGGAATTTTATCAATTTAAAGTTATTATTTAATTTAAATGCATATAAATATATTTGAGGCGATAGAAAGGTTTTTATATAATAATTTACTACACTAATTAGATAGTAGTTTCAAGTAAAGAGGTTTTTTCCACTTCTATCTTCTTATTCTCGGATTTTTATATCTCTATCTTTCATACCTACGGTCAAGGATTCTTCGACAATAATGGGATTAAAGCAGCGTTGAGTTCCGCCACTCAGCACACAATGCCTCAATTCGGAAATTTTTTTTCGAATTGGCGGAAAGTGGGGAGTGTCTTAACACTAGGTTCTCAGGTTCCCTCTGCCTACTCTGTCATATACGGGATACAGCGTAAAAAAAAACAATGTGGTTCAGTGGTACATTGACTAACTGTAAACGTCATATGTCAATTAAATTAATTCCTCCGCTCTGGTAATACAGAGACAATATGGGCTCTTGAACTCAGCCACTCAACACACAGCGTTTCAATTTCGGGAGGAGGGTGGAAAACGTAGTGTCTTAACACTAGGTTCTCTTTGATTAGACTGCTAAGCGGGAAAAAAGTGAACCTGTAAAAAGTCATATGGTATATTGTATGAATCAGATATGTAAATTATTTTGAATGACAAAATAACTGAATATTAGTTAAATAATCTTTCTTCAGAAGTTCAATAACACCAAAATGGAATATTAAAATAAGTATATAAAAATAAACAACAGCTTTTGTTTTAATTTTTGAAATTCATTGTTAATTTTTCATATATAAATACTGCAAAGAAATAAATAGACATATAAATATCGACTATACTTGTTATAAAACAATGAAAATTTGCAAAATTAAATATTTCAAAAAATATTTTTTTAAACCTATTTAAAAGTATTATTACAAGAAATAAGCTAGTAACTAATCATTAATAAATAAAAAATGAACTATAAAATGAAATGAATGAGACATTAATTAGGGTTACTATCACATTATTCTGATTTACACTCTAAGGAACTCATTGCAACTTAATACAAAAACTTCTGTATCCTAATCGAGTGCAAAATGGGAAAATGTAAAAATAAAAAAAAAGTTGTATTTGTAAGTTTTTATTTTTACAAATTTTCAAATTTACATTTATCCAAATGTCACCTGAAAAATAATTTGATAACCATGCAATTAAATTATCATTGTTGTAAACTCAATATGGCCGCCGCAAACATGGCGGAATCAATAACTTTTTAAAAGACTTATACAATATAGATAAAACACACCAAAAAAAAATATTAAGTTATTTTACGTTTCATTTTTTTAATCTGACAAATTTTTATACTTTAATATTTTTTTAATAATCATTTTTGAGGACAGTCATCTAATAATATACAGCTGCCATTGTTAGATCTGACATAAGTTTCCATACACAAACAGCCGACCCTACACAGAAGGCAAGTCTGGTTCGGCGCTGAACACGTCTTGTCGCAATCTCCGCAGAGGCTGAAATATTCATGGTCGCTACACACTGAAAAAAAGAGAATCTTATCATTATTTTATAGCCAAATTATACATAAATCAGATTTTAACAAAAAAGAAAACCAATTTTAAAAGGTACTTATAAATCGCTTAATTTCGAATCAAAAAATATTCGTCAGAACTACATGGGGAACACTGCCATATAAATTTAAATAGGACCACATCAGGACAACTAGCTAAAAGAATCGTCAAAATTGGTTAACCCGGTAAAAAGCTATGAGGTAAAAGGTGAGGTAACTATGTGTTATTTAAGGGCAACCTTTCTTTAACACCAGGCCTATACAAAATTCAGTTTTTTTTTAGCGGGCATAGTAACATTTCTTATAATATTCAAAAATTGTATACAAAATACGAAATAAAAAAATAGATTTGGTAAAAAATAATTTATTAGATATAATGGGAAATTATGTGTTATATAAATAAATTATTTATACAAACATAGCTTCACGCTGTATCCCGCATATAGCAGGGTAGGCAGAGGGAACCTAGTGTTAAGACACTCCGTTCTCCACTTTCCACCGAATTGAGGCATTGCGTACTGAGTGATGGAACTCAACGCCGCGCTTTGCCTTGTTACCAAGCCCAGGGAATAAATTATTTATATAGCACATATTTTCATTCCATTATTTTTACGATTGGCGGGACGTGTCAAATTACTAAGCAGTTTGATCACCCTTGTGGCAATTACGCTATATTACTAAAAAGTTACTAGTAAAACGCCTGTTGTGGCGCAGAGGCACAAGTGTGCGACTGTAAAGCGACAGGTTGTAGATTTGATTCCCACTCCAGGAAATGAAGTATTTTTATTTTCTGGGTTTGGTAACAAGGCAAAGCGCGGCGTTGAGTTCCGCCACTCAACACGCAAGGCCTCAATCTGGCGGAAAGTGGTTAACGGATTTGTTAAAAGAGAACGGAGTGTCTTAACACTAGGGTCTCAGGTTCCCTCTGCCTACCCTGCTATATGCGGGATACAGCGTGAAGTTAAAAAAAAATGTAGAGAGTTTCATTTTGTTCAGGAATTTTTGCTTTAATACTAACAAACATACATCCATCTTCACAAACTTTTGCAATTATAATATTAGTACGATCTACTTAAGAAAATAAAAAAATGGCATGTTTTAAGACTAGGTTATTCGCTTACACTGTTACAACCACGAGATACATGAATAAAAATAATAACTTCACGCTATATCCCGCGTATAGCAGGGTAGGCAGAGGGAACCTGAGAATCTAGTGTTAAGACACTCAGATATAAAATAATATTTTTGACCTTCTGACATTTCTACTTTCCACCCGAAATTGGAAAATTGCGTGTTGATTGACGAAATTCTATGCCGCGCTTTGTATTACTAGAATTCCGTTCCCCACTTTCCGCCGAATTGAGGCATTGTGTGTTGAGTGGCGGAACTCAACGCCGCGCTTTGCCTTGTTACCAAACCCAAAAAATGAAAATACTAAATTTTACATTTCCTGGAGTGGAAATCGAACCCACAACCTGTCGCGTTTACAGTCGCACGCTTGTGCCTCTGCGCCACGACAGTCCTAATATTTATTATTTATCAATAGTCGTTTTTAATACCTCTAAGAATATATGCACAAAGTTCCATGATAATCGGTTCAGTAGTTTTGGCGTAAAGGCGTAACAAACAAACTTACATTCACATTTATAATATTAATATGGAAAAATAACTTACTATTCTGAGCAGCAACAAATACGGCTAGCAACACTGTAAATATTATAATTTTGATCATTGTGAAGTGTTACAGAGGTTTTAGTCGAATAGTTGAAAAAGTATTATATTCGATTATTTTATATCGCTTTTATATTTATTAAAAACATAATAGTTAAGGTTAGTGTACACATGTGAAAATAGGTTTATTAATTTTTTTAATTTTTTGAAGTGGAATGTAATTGAAACAGTGTCTTATTGTAGGCTAGAAGAATGCAAATAAAAACCAGAACATACATACATAGCTCCACGCTGTATCCCGCATATAGCAGGGTAGGCAGAGGGAATTGAACGTAATGTTAAGACACTCCGTTCCTCACTTTCCGCCGAAGTAAGGCATTGCCTGCTGAGTGGCGGAACTCAACGCCGTGTTTTGCCTTAAAAAGCAGAAGACAAGAAGAAAGCCTCTGATCAGAGACTATTGCAAATAAATATACATTTTTGAAAACCCAACATCTGTTTGTGACCATGGACTACTCTAAAATGGGCAAAACATTAAATTTTCTAAAATGTTTTTTCGAATACCAAATTACATTATTCTATATTACAATTATATCCGTTTAAAATAGTTTCATTAATATGTGTAAAACTCACAAAAACAAAAATACTAAAACCTTATATGATTTTGGCTTAACGCACGATAGACGGAACGGAGATGTTAAAAGAGAACGGAGTGTCTTAACACTAAAGTCAAGTCAAGTAAAGCAGTTTTAGATACAAAAAAAAATAGATCTCGCTTAACCTTTCTCTACTTAAACGCTCGAAGCATACGAAAACGGGGTAAATTCGACGAGCTAAAATGTATAATCCAAGCAATCCCAAACACCGTACACGTTATCTTATTAACAGAAACTTGGATAAGTACGGAAACACAAACGCACCAGCTTCAACTCCCTAACTATACACATTACTACAACATAAGAAATGATTCAGTTGGTGGTGGGGTGTCTACGTACATTCACAACGATTTAAAACATAGTCTATCAGAGAGTAAATACGTTGGAGGAAATAACTATTTATGGACGAAACTGGAGAAATACGGTCTAGAGTTGGGAGTTATTTACAACCCCGGGAACATTAATAATAGCTTTTTTGAAGAATATGAATCGCAATTAGAATCAAGACGAAGAGCATTAGTTTTTGGTGATTTTAACATTGATTTGCTGACGAAAGATAGAAAAACAAAACAATACAAAGAACTGCTTAAAGGATCTGGACACAAAATTATCAACAAAATCGAGAATACCTATTGCACAAGAGATTGCGACACTAGAAAATCAATACTAGATCATGTGAGTACTAATCTATTGGAAGACACCTTTAACATGATAATAATTAACTCTTCTCTGTCCGACCACAAGCAAATATATGTTGAAATAAATAAGACTAAGCCCCCACCAAAGACATATAATCAGTATGAAGCTACAGACTACAGAAAATTTTACAATCAAGTAAAAGAGCTAATCTCAAAATTAATCAAAGATGACTATAAGGAACTAGAAGGCACAATAAAATTATGTATTGACACCAGCAAAGTACAAAAAACGAAGATCCAAAACCCACCGCAGAAAGACTGGATTAATAAGGAAGTAATTACTGAGATCAACGAAAGAAATATATTTTGGACAAAACATAAAGAAAATTTACATGACGATACATTAGAGGAAAATTTCATCAAAAAAAGACATTATGTAGCTAAATTGATTCAAGAAACCAGAGATCGATATTACTACAAAGAATTTACTAAATGTAACAACAAACCAAAAAAGATATGGAAATTAGTCAATACCTTAGCTGCTAACAAATATTCTCAAAATAGCTTTCCATCTAAGCTTCAAGTTGATTCAGAGCTGGTGACAGATCCAAATAGCATATGTCAAGCATTCAACGAGTATTTTGCGAATATCGGACCACAACTGGCCAAACAAATCCCAAGGCACTACCATGACAACTATTACTATGTTATCCCAAGAACCTCCCCTTTACCAAATAACATATCATCGTTTAAATCGTGTACTCAAAAAGAAATCTTAGATATTATTGATAAGCTTGACTCAAACTGTAGTGTTGGGTTGGACGGCATAAGTACCAAAGCTATTAAATCTGTAAAATACCTAATAAGCAATAAACTAACAAAATGTATCAACAAGCTAATATATGATGGTATATTTCCTGATTCATTGAAAGCAGCTAAAGTCACACCCATTCATAAATCTGGCTCCACTACAGACCCAGGTAACTACAGACCCATTTCGATACTACCAGTTATATCAAAAATTATAGAAAAAATTTTACATAGTAGGCTTCACAATTACTTACACACAAACAATTTTATTTCCGACCGCCAGTATGGATTTAGACCCAGAAGTAATACTACCACTGCAACAGTAGACCTAGTTACAAAATTAAAGCAAAACATTGACCAAAAGAACATAGCTTTAGGAGTTTTTATAGACCTCAAAAAGGCCTTTGACACGGTAAGTCATAGGCTACTTCTTAAGAAGCTAGAATCCACAGGTGTCACTGGCAAGGCATTAAAAATATTTGAGTCATATCTGACAGGTAGAATACAAATAGTTAAGTCTGGACAAAATTATCAGAGCAAATCATTACCTGTGGCTTGCGGAGTCCCGCAAGGCTCTATTTTAGGCCCCCTCTTGTTTACTTTATATATAAATAACATATTCGATCTTGGTCTACATGGACTAATCACTCTGTACGCTGATGATACCTCCCTATTCTATTTCGGAACATCTATTCAGGACATAATATCTCAAGCTCAACATGACCTCAATGTCTTACATACCTGGTTCCAATATAACTTATTAACCATAAATATCTCAAAAACAAGCTATGTCATATTTAAAGCCAAAAATAAGGCACTATCCCCATTTCCTCCACTAACTTTAAACGGTGTACCTTTATTAGAAAAAACCCACGAAAAATACCTTGGTTTATACATCGACAGTCAACTTAGCTGGAATATTCATTTGGAACAAATAAAAACTAAATTATTATCGCTGCGAGGCTCACTCCGTTATATAATTAAATGCATACCCCGTGGCTTAAGATATACAATTTATAACGCCTTAGTTAAACCACATTTGTCATATCTTATAGAAATATGGGGAACTGCTGCCAAAACTAAAATAAATAAATTACAACGTCAACAAAATAAGATTATCAAACTACTATTTAACTTTCATCACTTAACTCCAACTAAAACTATTTACAAAAAAACTAAATTATTGAACATAGAAAATTTATATATATACAATATTTGTAATTTTATTCGGAAATATATTAATAGGACGATCCATACTAATCTTACCTTCACTAAACTACAACAAGTGACCAAGCGCAGTAGTCGGCGCGCTAGCTATCTCGTTGTACCCAAACATCGTACAAATTACGGCAAAACAATGATAACTACACACGGAGCGCGTCATTATAACAAAGTACCCCCGTATATTAAAAATTCTGCCTCAATTCATACATTTAAGAAACAACTATCTGAGTATTTAATATTCAAATAGTTGTTTTCTCAATGTATGATATTTTATGATATTTAAATTATATAAGATATTTAAGAAACGTAAACTGTATGTACACCGGGCTTTTATTTTATTTTATTTTATTTTATTTTTTTTATTGTATTTCATTTTAACATTTTAAATATTGTTTCCGCACAAATTTAACAATTTTGTAAAACAATCTTATTACTGTTGTGTATTAGATATTTAAGTTAACCATGTTATCGCATAAGTGACAATTGTCTTAGCCGATAATAAAGTTCTTTAAACCCAAAAAAAGGATACTAATTCAATATATGTGTACACATCCTAAAAGATACCACCAAAATATATTGTAATATAAACATTTGTCTTATTTTTGCAATTCAAATAGACACATGCGTTTTAAAAACCAGATAACAATATGCAAAAATTAAATTTGGTAATATTATATACGAGTATAATTTTAAAAATTAAAGTCATTTTTCAGTTATTTACATTACTAATATAAATATGAAAGTTGGTGATGATTTGTGGATGGATGTTTGTCTTCACGCAAAATCTACGGAACGGATCTAAATGAAACTTTACAGTAATATAGCTTATACATCAGAATCAAACATAGGCATAATTATTTAGAACCAGTGTCCCCGTTGACTCGTTAACAACGCGTTGCCTAGGAACGTATATGTCACTTTATACAATGACAAATACGTTAACATACCTACCACGTTTGTGTGTGTAACATTTATTTTATTAATTTAATATA
>JAKGSA010000484.1:0-104497 GCA_033558755.1 Philaethria dido
TTGCCAACCTAGAGGATACAGATGGAAGAGGAGGACAATGTAGTATTCCGTTCTCGGAACCACCACATTTTGGGGAAAGGATGGGTGGGAAAGGGGAAAACCTTACATGCCATCGAACCGGAACACATCATAAGATATTTGGCGGTTCGTCTTTGACATGATAGTGGTCGCGAGCCAGACGGAGGACGAACCTCCTACCACCAAAAAAAACTGCTAACAACATTAACAACGTTGTAACTAGCGTATAAGAGTTTCAACGTAGCCAGATGTACAACGCATGGCTTAGAGATCAGAGCGCTTGGACGGTTTCCAAGAGGCGCGGGTTCGAATCCGTTCAAATTTTTATACGTTTTCTAAATCTGTTTTTCGATTCCCTAAGTGTGTGATTAACACTTTGAACCTTCAAAAATCTTTTATCACTGCGTTTACACCAACTAATATGGTGGTGGTAAGATATGGTTCGATAGTTTGTAGGCTTAATGATTTGATTAATATGATTTTTTTCTAAAATTTAAAAAAATTTTCTGGCTCTGGTGAACATTTTGCATTTTGTAGGTTACAGCAGTTCCACTTTTTTGAACCGATATATAAAATAAGTAATAAATAAGTTTAAAGTAGTAACCTTATCAATATGTGTACAGTTTCGTATCCCAAACGCGATAGTATACGCGTTATAGGAATCATCGGGAAGTGGCAAGCTCTCCGCATCCGCGCACAACCAGCTCATGTCCACCGGGGAGTCCTTGGTGTAGCCCTGCCTTTAGATTTAAGAAAGTTCTTTAATTAAATACATAGCTTCACGCTGTATCCCGCATATAGCAGGGTAGGCAGAAGGAATCTAGTGTGTGACACTCCGCTCCCCACTTTCCGCCGAATTGAGGCATTGCGTGCTGAGTGGCGGAACTCAACGCCGCGCTTTGCCTTGTTACCAAACCCAGGAAATGAAAATACTTAACTTACATTTCCTGGAGTGGGAATCGAACTCACAACCTGTCGCGTTTACAGTCGCACGTTTGTGCCTCTGCGCCACGACAGGAGTTACAGTTCTTTAATTTGGTGCTTCGAACGTGCAAGTAGAGCACAAATTACTTTGCCAATGTCACGTCGTATGAATGTTTTTCACCACCGACCACCACCACCACCACGAAGGAGGATTGATGGGTAAAAATTGATAGTAACACTATGACAGCATGCATGTTAAAAAGAGATCCAGTAATAAAACGGCGGTTTTAATAAAATAATATAAATATTATTGATTAACCTTTTTAAAAAAAAAAATTGCGTTTTTTTTTAAATGATTTTGATTTCCTGAGTGTGTGATTAACAACTAAAGTATGAAAATATTTTTATAAATAGCATTCTCCCTGACCAAATGATTGTTCTTACTCTTAGAAATAATCTTTGGGTAGCAAAGAAGCAAAAGAAGGTTTTGTGACAAGTGTATAAGATAAACTTCTCAGCAAGATAAGAACGTATGGCTTAGCGGTCAGAGCGATTGGATAGTTCCTAAGAGACGTAGGTTCGAATTCCGCAACGTGCAAATTTTTATACGTTTTCTAAAAATGTTTGTCAAAATATATGAAAATCTATATTCTTCACTATAGTATGTAGTATGGAGTGCCATCGACCATGAGCGAAGCTGCGGGCAATAGCTAGTAATATTTTAAAGTACTTACTTCTCAGCTCTCACCTTCCCCACATCCAACATGGCCTGGTTGATATCGCACACAGTCACACTGCTGCGTTTCTCTGTCGCAGCGAGCCCTCTGTTTCTTAAGTAATTTATATATCTGAATGTTATATCACCTAAAATTCAACAAATTTGCTTATAAAGTCTAAAAAACTTTTACATATATAAACAATTAGTCGCGGGTTCGATTCCCTTGGGGAATGATCACATTTAAAATATTTTTATTTCTCTACTGACGTGGACGACGGAGTGTCTGGACACTAGGCTTTTTTTGACTACATTATATGAGTATTTCTTTTTTAAATATAATCTGGTTGTTTTGTCATTACAATTATTTATTAATTAAATAAAACAAATTTATACGATTTAGTTCATAAGCTATATTTATATATTTGAAACTTGACTTTTTTCAGTAGCTATGTAGTATTTTATATCCAATACTCTATCAGTCTACGGGCTACATGTTGTTGTCTGAACAAGAATTTAAAATGATTTAAATAGAGTCAAAAAAGAAAACTGACGCAAAGTAAATGCACTGAAAAGTACAATTATTATGAATATCTCAAAAAGTTCTTGTCACATCTTAATTAAATTTAAATGGAACCACACATAAAAAAAAAAAAAAAAAAATAAGGAATCAACAAAATTGGCTGACTCAGTAAAAAGCTATTTAGTAAGACACATAAAAAAACAGTTGAAATGATTACTTCTTTTTTTTAAAGGTGGTTAACAAAGTATATTATAACATTGTCACTATCAATATATAAGTTACCTGTGCCTCCAGCCATATCTAATAACTTGGTACCAGGGGTAGGTGCCATTCTCATCATGAAGATATCCTTCCATACTCGATGGACACCAAATGACATGACATCATTCATCATGTCATATTTATCTGCCACTGTCTCAAATACATGATGAACTGGAAATGAGAAAAAACTCTTTAGCATTTCATGGATTCACCGTGCAGAGTGTAGGCTTAAGGGTCTGTCCGAGCATCATTCTCTAACTAACCAAATTTGATGAGATCCTACTAATGCCACCTTTGAAATATGTGCAAGAAATGAAAAGATGATAGTTCTAAAAAGATTTAACCCGTAAGTTAGTTTTGTTATACTGAAAAATTCTACTTCCTTTTTTTTATTTCTAAATTGTACAATTGATTGCAACACTAACAACTCAAATAAAAGTATGTATAAATCATGTTGATACAACAATCTTTCTAATATGATAAATAGATAGTTTGTAAAGAAAGTTTTTTTTTTTTTTTATGGATACCGGATGGCAAACAAGCAGAAGGACCGCCTGATGGTAAGTGGTTACCTTCGCCCATGAACATCTACAACACAAGAGATGTACTAGATGCATTGCCAACCTAGGATACTGATGGAAGGGGGGACAATGTAGTAGTCCACTATCAGAACCACCACATTTTGGGGAAAGGATGGGTGGGAAAGGGGAAAACCTGGCTTACATGCCATCGAACCGGAACACATCATAAGATATTTGGCGGTTCGTCTTTGACATGATAGTGGTCGCGAGCCAGACGGAGGACAAACCTCCTACCACCAAACAAATTGTTTGTAAGTCTATCAAACTTTATAATAATACTTACAATATAGTTCTAGTAAGTTAAGTAAGTTCATTAAAAAAAATAATATTATTTATACAGACTATGCAATTGGGCCAAAAATTTATGAGTATGGACTAATATATCAATGTAGTGTTTCTCTAGAATGTTACCTTTTTTGGTTTTCTCTTCCTCGTTAATAGTTTCAAATCCAAAATGTGTTTTTCGTTTATCGTCATCCTGTGAAGCAGCTTGCGCGCTGTATTTTTGTACTCTTGTTAACTTTTGTGAAGGTTTTGGTATATTAACAAAACGTAACAATGATCTTCTCAGAGACATAACTATAATAAATAATAGATAACACTTTTATTGCGATATTTATGAATAATCAGTTATTTTATTATATTACTTTAAAATATATAAATACATTAATTTCCTAACCTCAAACACAAACAGCTGTGTTCTGTCAAAATCAAAATGACAATGTCATTCAAAATATAGTCGCGTTTTTTTTTATTTATGCAGTGGATATGTTAAAAAAGTCATTTCACAAAATCTTAAATGAACACAATTGTTTGTGTAAAACCAATTATTATAATTAATATAAATATTATTAAATAAAATATTATTTAAAATTATAATATTAATAATTGCACTATGTAAACCATTTTACTTGGAATAGATAATATTGATAAGGCTTAGTCAACTACATATCTTGATGATAATCTCATAAGTCAAGTGGAAGGAAGACGCCGGTAAATAACAATAAGGACTCTGTTTATAACTTCTACGATAACAAAGAAGGAAGTAAGTGGATTTTTCCTAGACTAACTTCACGCTCTATCCCGCGTATAGAAGCGTAGGCATAGGGAACCTGAGAACCTAGTGTTAAGACTCTCCGTTCTCTTTCAACAAATCCGTTCCCCACTTTTTTCCTAGATTAAACCAGTAAAAGACAAAAAAACAGTCAACATTAGATAGATTTATTTAATTTAAAAAAGGTTTATTAGCTTCACGATTTTTTTTTATAACATTATTGTTGTGCCGCATATCATTTTAATGAGAACTAACCGCCAAAAGCTATCTTACTTCTTACTGGGAGGAAGGGAACTCCTTCGGGGGATCGTGTTTTTACCGTAGTGATAAGTATAACCGAAATTAAATACTCCAAAATTAACGAAGGAAATGATTAAAAGTTCTTTTTTATCAATTAATGTAAACTAGTCCGTCATATTTTCGTAATTTATATTAAATAATCTATTTCGTACAAATTATATTGTTTAGATAAAGAGAGGAACTCGGACAGTGGAGCGTTAATGCATATTTCAAAGAGGACCTTAAAGTTGGATCATAAATATCAGGCACTGCACCGAATTCTGTTCCCGGTCAACCGACATACTCTAGCACCCACTCGGTGAAACCATGGAATGCTAAGAAGTTTCATCTCTTTCAGTCACAATGCTTCCCAAAGTGCAACACAACTTACCTTACATACGGCAACGTTTTAGTTGGGATTGCGGTATCGCTTGCGTTTTAATGCTGTTACCGGAAGAAGATAGAAATAATTTTTTGGAGAATTTCTCACAAATTTGTTATGAAGAAGGCTTTGGACAAAATACTTGGACTATTGATCTCTGTTATTTGTTACGACGGTAAATGTATGCTTTACGTATTTCCTTTTTTCCTCAGAGCCACAGAGAACCTAATGTCGAGACATTCCGGTCTCTTCTTTCCGCCTGAAATCAAGACATTACTTGTTTAGTAGCGGTATTTAACACCACCATTTTGATCCCCACAACCAATGGCACGTTGGTTTTTTTTATGCTTTTGTATATGGTATATTAACTTTTTAATTTGTAAATAGACTTTTTCATAAAGTTTTTGTATTTTGCTTTATTTACAGATATAATGTCAAGCACTGTATGTACACTATTCGACAGTCGGCAAGTATGACGTCTTTGACCAAGCTGGATAAGAACAAAATTACGGTAAGTAATTATTATCTAATTACAAGACATTTGTATAATCTAGTTAAATTCATTAGTATTTTAACGTGCATTTTTCATACATCGTAAACTATAATGCCAATACACTACTTTCTTTTTCTTTTTTTTTTAACTTCACGCTGTATCCCGCATACAGCAGGGTAGGCAGAGGGAACCAGAGAACCTAGTGCTAAGCCACTCCATTCTTTTTCAACATTTCCGTTCCACTACTAAGTTATAAAATTGGTTTATTATTACAGAACATATTTTTATATAAGTTAGTCGGTTCCTCATCTACTGACATTCTACATTTAGAGATATTGGCAGCAGAAGTTAGGGAATCGAACTTACAACAATTACGTTGACAGTTCCACGCTACTCTACTATGCCACAAATATATACTTACTTTTAATTTTACAGGAAGCTAAACGTATAGCAATGCGGTTTTCAAACGCAAAATTACAAGGTATTCATGTAAGAAATGGCGCTCTGTCTACTAAAGAGCTGGTCTCCCATATTATCTCCTCAGGACCGGCCATCGTGCTGGTGGACGCTGCGCTCATATCCTGTGACTGGTGTAAACATAACCGGATGTCGGCGGAAATTAGGTAAAAAGTACAGAAAATTCTTAACGCTGATAGGTTGAAAAGGTTTTCTTTCAGATAGAATATTCTTTCCTGTGTAGACTTTGAGTGTCGGTTAACACAGAACACATACATATACCACCTTTACACATTCTGCGCGAAAGAATTCATAATTATATATGTAATATTTAATATTAAAGAGACCCCTTAAGCCTATAATTAGGAAGCAAGCACAAGACACTGTTCTGTTCTGCAATGTCATAAGCATTCAGATGGTGAACCCATGGAATGCTAAAAAGCTTCTTCTTTTATAATTTGAGATGTTGGCCTTTCTCAGATTTAGTCAGACAAAGTGCATTACGCCAGATACAGAAATGTAATAAATTGTTCTATTAATAAATTTATATACGCTGATTTTATGATGGTTCCAAGAAAAGTAGGAGGTGCTCAATTAGATTATATTTTGTTATAGGTACATACATACATAGCTTCACGCTGTATCCCGCATTTAGCAGGATAGGCAGAGGGAACCTAGTGTTAAGACACTCCGTTCCCCACTTTCCGCCGAATTGAGGCGTTTGATTGCGTGCTGAGTGGCGCAACTCAACGCCGCGCTTTGCCTTCTTACCAAATCCAGGAAAATGTAAATACTAAATTTTTCATTTCCTGTAGTGGGAATCGAACCCACAACCTGTCGCGTTTAGAATCGCACGCTTGTGCCTCTGCGCCACGACAGGCGTTATTCGTTATAGCTGAGTGAACTAATTTTAATAATTTTTTTTTATATGATAGCTAGTGCTTCCAATGTGATTCCATTTAAATTTAGTTAAAATCTGATGAGTTGTTTTTGAGTTATCCGTAATTAATGTAACTATTTTTTTTTTTTCTTTAAGATCTTAATTATTACAAATCCTGATTACAGACGTATATTTGGCGGTAGTTACCGCGGCCACTACATCCTGGTAGTCGGGTGGTCGGGTAAGGTCCTCTACGCGGACCCCGCGCGGGAGTCCCCGCTGTGCGTGACGTCACTCGCGCGACTAAACGCCGCACGCCTCGCTAGCGGCACCGACTGCGATGTTGTGCTAGTGTATGAGGATTATACGTGATTTTTCATGTTATGTTTTGTTTTGTAGTGTATTTGTTATTATACTTTAGGGATAGGGATTTAAATAAATTATTATAAATATTTTTTTTGTGTTATTTGTACTTAGTATGATAATAATTAGGATTTAAATAAAAAAAGAAAGTTAACTTCAAATAAATGCACAAAAATACCATTCTTATATATCTAGTTTGGTGGTAGGAGTTTCGTCCTCCGTCTGGCTAGCGACCACTATCATGTCAAAGACGAACCGCCAAATATCTAAGGATGTGTACCGGTTCGATGGCATGTAAGCCAGGTTTTTCCCCTATTCCACCCATCCTTTCCCCAAAATGTAGTCGTTCCGATAGCGGACTACTACATTGTCCTCCCCTTCCATCTAGGTTGGCTACGCATCTACAACATCTCTAGTGTTATAGATGTCCATGGGCGAAGGCAACCACTTCCCATCAGGTGGTCCTTCAGCTCGTTTGTCATCCGTTATCCATAAAAAAAAAAAAGAAAACTCAAAAACTGCTGCTCTAAACTTAACAAAGAATCCGATCATATCAGAAGCGTCTATCATATGAAAAATGCGGTGGTTAACATACATAAAATATACAATTGAATTGATATAACATCATCCTTTTTTGAAGTCGGTTAATTTTTTTTTAGAATATTTATAAAGATTTAATTGAATCGGGACTTGAACTCGCGTATTTTGTTTCGTTTCCATTTAAAAAAATTAACTAGCTTAATAATTATAATTTGAAATACAATTGACCCTGAGACAGTTTTGATGTATGGGATAATTTAGGTACAACTCTCTTTTCGAAACTAATGAGTATATTTTAATCCATATGCTTAGAAAAGTAAAGAATAGTCAAAGTCAAATAATTTTATTCAAAATAAGAAGTTACAGGCTTCATTTTTTGAACGTCAAATAATTTACCACCGGTTCACTAAATTTAATGCCTCAGATCTGAGAAGAACCGGCGCAAGAAACTCACTTCTTTTTTCTCATAATTCAATGCTTTACAAATATTTATTAGCGACAATGATACCTATGAAATAGACTGGAGCATTTCATTCATCGATTTTTTTTCTTGTTTTTTTTTTAACTTCACGCTGTATCCTGCATATAGCAGGGTAGGCAAAGGGAACCAGAGAACCTAGTGTTAAGACACTCCATTCTCTTTCAACAATTACGTTCCCTACTTTCCGCGGAATTGAGACATTGCGGGTTGAGAGGCGGGACTCAACGCCGCGCTTTACCTTGTTACCGAACCCAAGAAATGAAAATACGAAACTTTACATTTCCTGGAGTGGGAATCGAACCCACAACGCACGCACGCACGAACCCACACGTCGCGATTACAGTCGCACGCTTGTGCCTCTACGCCACGACAGGCGTTAATCATTCATTCATCGTGTAAATAATGTAATGACACCTCTTATATAAGATGAAAGTAGCTTCACGGTTTATCCCCGCCCGCACGACTCGCGCAAGCCGAGGTCCTAGTCCCGCAGGAGGCGCCCTTGCGCCTGTCGGCATCCTCTCAAGCAGCCAGTTAGTGCTTGCATTTCGCAGGGACTGAGCACCCTCTTCCCTCACCCCCCCGGTGTCGCTGTAAAGACCGCTAGGGTATCATGCATGTGTATCATTTCGAATTAAAAAAAAAAAAAAAAAAAAAATACACGGTTTATCCCGGCAGTCAGAGAGAACCTTGTGTACCTAGAGAATACTGTTATACAGACAAATTAAGTATTATTTAATATGTAGCAAATATTTAAATCCTTACTAATATTATAAATGCGAAAGTAACTCTGTCTGTCTGTTACGCTTTCACACCTAAACCACTTAACCGATTTTGATGAAATTCGGTACGAAGATAGAACTAAACTTGGGTAAGGACATAGGCTACTTTTTATCGCGAAAAAAAATTATAGCGGGGGTTGAAATAGGGGATGAAAATTTGTATGGAAGTTCCTTATTGTCAAACATAAAATCATGTAAGATTGTTTAACTGTTTACAACTTCACCACATCAATTTTGACAAATAGTCTAGACCTTGGGAAAGACTATAGGATACTCCTTATCATATCGCGCGATATAACCGAATTTCACGCGGGAGAAGCCGCGGGTGGAAAGCCAGTATAAAATATTTGTAACTATATATATTGCTCAGTAAATTTATTCAGGCATTTTAGGCAACTATCATTTTCAATAAAATGATAATTATGCGTTAGATTTTAAAAATAATCAACGTTTCGTGATTATTAAATGTATCGTAAATATTATTTATACACTAGCAACTATTTTAAACATTTTAGAACAGCCAGTTTTTTATTTCCTATTTAAAATGCGATATATTTCGCCAAAAGTGTTTATATGATAAATAATTATAAACATATGTACTAGTACTTACATAAAGTATATTTTGAACAATATCTAGACTACAAAATACAGATACAAATATTCTTTATTGCACACAAACATTACAAATTAACAGGGAAGTAATCAAAATATAGATACAATAAGGTTGATTGATTTATAACTATGTTTTAAAAAATAAACTATAAAACATATATTATTTAATTTAAGGATATTTTTACAAATTTTGCAATAATATTAAAAATAAATAATCTGCGTCAAATAAAATGCTTGCAACATTATGATTAAATTGTCTATGGTTCGGGAATCACCGACAAAAACGTACATTTGTTTGTTCTTGACTTAATGTTAACTGAAAATAGTCTCTTTTGCCTTATAATAAGATTTATTTTTAAAAAACGATAATCACGCCAATAATCTTATAAGAGTAGGGTTAGCATTAGCAGTTTGTTATATTTCTATGATTACTTCATATGATTGTTTATTAAAAAATTTAAAATAAAATATCTTGTTTATTTTGGTTTAAATGATAATCTAACCTATTAATAATATTCATTAATGGTTCAAATTCAAGGTTGTTGGCTACTTGTTCCTTTCCAAAAATTATATTAGTCATTGAAATGTATTGAAATATAGTAATTGTATATTAATTTGTTGCAATTAAAATAAGACCAGCCGTGGCGCAGAGGCACAAGCGTGCGACTGTATACGCGACGGGTTGTGGGTTCACACTTTAAAAAATGGAAATTTTAAATATTTATTATTTGAAATATTTGATAGTTTCATTCAACTCAATACGCAATGCCTCAATCTGGTGGAAAGTGGGGAACGGATTTATTGAAAGAGAACGGAGTGTCTTAATACTAGGTTCTCGGGTTCCTTCTGCCTACCCTGCTATATGCGGCATACTGCGAGAAGTTAAAAAAAAAATCTTGGTTTTGGTAACAAGATAACAGCGCAGCATTGATTGTTCCGCCACTCAGCACGTAATACCTCAATTCAGCGGAAAGTGGGGAACGGAAATGTCATGAGAACTACTAGGTAACTAGGTTTTAAGGTTCCCTCTGCCTACCCAGCTATATTCGGGATGTAGTATGAAGTTAAAAAATATATACAATAACTTCCTTTATGATTTCCTCAAGTATAATTTCTGTTATTCACATTACTTACAAATTTTTGAATACTAATATCCACAAGTGTGGAAAATTATCATAATATAATCTTTGTTGTCCTTTTAGTATATAGAAATGATTTTTTGTAATATAGTTTTAGCCGTCGCAGGCGAAGATTTTTTGATTGTTGCGAACGAAGCGACTTAGAAATGTAAATAATAATTAATTATAATAAAATATTTAGAAATGGGGCCCTAAATAATAATAAATTTGTGTAAAATATATAAAAAAATGCTATTTGCGAGAATTACGAATACATTACTTAAATCAACGGTATTTCTTTTATTTTCTAAGTTATTCAAACGATGCTTATTTGTTAGAAAGTATGTAAGCTAATATTGAAATAACTAAACCAAACCAATAACCAAAGACATCTAATTCAATAAACTGCATTTCATTAAAATAATTGAAATAAAACCATTTTTTTCAGAAGGCTCTTTAAGCCAGCGATAGTATTGACCTGTTTTACTATTAATTTTGTAATTTCTTTTTTTTTTTTATTGATAACGGACGGCAAACGAGCAGAAGGACCACCTGATGGTAAATGGTTACCTTCGCCCATAGACATCTACAACACCAGAGATGTTGTAGATGCGTTGCCAACCTAGAGGATACTGATGGAAGGGGGGACAATGTAGTAGTCCACTATCAGAACCACCACATTTTGGGGAAAGGATGGGTGGGAAAGGGGAAAATCTGGCTTACATGCCATCTAACCGGAACACATCATTAGATATTTGGCGGTTCGTCTTTGACATGATAGTGGTCGCGAGCCAGTCGGAGGACGAACCTCCTACCACCTAACAAAATTAATTTTGTAAAGTAAGGATTCAAAAATACACACAAATTAATAATTGATTGTGTATATTTTTTGTTTTGGCATAAAATATATAAATGATTATATATTCTCGTCATAAGGAAAGTACAATATGACGTACAAAATAACCCATTGTTAATAACAGCCAAAATCTTTATATTCGGTAAATACCCTCAGAGCAAGTACTGTGTTATTTATGCTATATTATTGTATAAATACGAGTCACAAATTCAGTTTATCTTCAAAGACCATATACCGATTGCGTTAAAATGTTTAAGACGAGAAACCTTGTTATAGTTTGCTTATTTATCCAAGTCGAGTCGGTAAGAACTATTTTTATATACATATGTCATAATTTATAAATTTCATAAAACCTCATTGAAGTCAAATAATCATTTAAATATATTAGTAGCTAACGATTTAACGCCTGTCGTGGCACAGAGGCACAAGCGTGCGACTGTAACCGCGACAGGCTGTCGATCCTGTCTCCTAGATGATGGATCCTGTAGATCCTATCTCTGCTCCAAGAAATGTTAGTATTTTCATTTCCTGGGTTTGGCAAAGCGGGGCGATGAGTTCCGCCACTCAGCTCGCAATGGAATCGGCGGAAAGTGGAGAACGGAATTGTTGTAAGAGAACCGAGTGTCTTAACACTAGGTTCTCAGGTTCCCTCTGCCTACCCCGATATATGCGGGATACAGGGTGAAGATAAAATAAAAGTAGCCAACGATCTATAAGTTAAGATATTTTCACATCGACTTTATATATGGAATATTAACAATATGCAGGATACAGAATATGCTGCTAATATCATAAATGTGAATGCTTATGAGGATGGATGAATAGTTCTACTAGAATTACTCATTGACTTGAAATTACTGAAAACAATTTATAAACATATTAAGTAATTTGATCTTAATATAACGATACTACGATATATATATATATATATATATATATATATATAAATAACAATAACAAAAGACAATAAAAAAATGTATCTAGTAATCCATACAAAAGAAATTATGTCATTGAAACTACATAGTTTTAATAGATACAATTTTTTTTTTATTAATATATCAATTATCTTTAAAAATATTTAATGTCAGAGTATTCCAAAACGTTTTTTTTTAATATTCATTAAAATAACAGTGGAAGTCAAAGGCTGAACTAATGCCAAATAATAATTTTCTAGTTAGCAGAAAAGGTTCATAAATATTTAGCTTACTTTTATATTTAGTTTCAAGTTTACATAAAATTTATCTATATTGTAACTCAATTTACGGTTTTTTTTATCCAAGATGCGTACGTCTTTAGTCATTCTCATTCGTTCATTCATCATATAAAGTTACGTCATTTACTTTTACGTCTAAACATTTACGCAGTAAGTTTTAGTCATTGAGTGCGTTGTTTAAATATTGTTAAAATTTAAACAACGCACTAAAATTTAAACAATTAGTAAACTAAAGAATAGAAAAAATATACAGTGTTTTGTTTTAATCGTGACTAGGTACTAGGTACCTGTGATTTGCGAAATGTGTTAGTACTTATAAAAAAATGTTAACAATTAGTTGTTATTCGCAGTTTTGTTCACTTGATCGATAAAAATTCGCGCCGCTATGAATTTTCCCATGGAAATAATGTGTTACTGCGATAAAAAATAGCTTATTGGTACTCATGCTTACTGGTATTCAACGCTTCGCTTTACTGTCTGTACTCCAAATATCATATAATAATATCAGTTCGTTATTACGTGAAAGAAGGACAAACAAACATACTTTCCCATTTGTAATATGAGTAAGGACTAGTTGATTCGCCCAACTTCGCTTAAGTCGCAGAAGAAATACACTTTATATCTTTTTGCAGCTCTTCTGATAGATGCTACGTTGTTTTTGGCAGTTGTGAGATTTTATATCGCCTTCCCCGGTATGTGATATATCTTATACTTAAGTACTTTCTTAAATTCAACTTGAAGTGAGATGAGTGTTCTGTTTAATAAACTCTTCAGCTTTATAATTTTACATACATACATAGTTTCACGCTGTATCCCGCATATAGCAGGGTAGGCAGAGGGAACCTAGTGTTAAGACACTCCGTTTCCCACTTTCCGCCGAATTGAGGCATTGTGTGCTGAGTGGCGGAACTCAACGCCACGCTTTGCCTTGTTACCAAACCCAGGAAATGAAAATACTAAACTTTTACATTTTCTGGAGTGGGAATCGAACCCACATCCTGTCGCGTTACAGTAGCACGCTTGTGCCTCTACGCCATGACAGGCATTATAATTTTATATAAAGTATTAATATTTATTTTTTTTAAATATAAATTATTATTAAATTCATAATATTTTGAATTATTTAAATATATTTTTTTAATAGATAATATCAGAAAAGATAATGTCGTGCCAACCCTATTATTATTCCGCCCTTTGATTTACCGAAACGCAATTTACTCCTTGTATTAGTTTTTCGAACCTTCCAAATATATCTTTCTCTCTTTCTAACATAGGTAATTTGTGTTAAATAGAAAGAGATAAAATATTTTGTTAGAATCAAAGGCAAATGGACGGGATCTCATCTCTATCATACTCATAGTCATAGAAAGTACACTATATAAACAATTTTTGTGTTTAATAAGCGTTTTGTGTGTAATTTCTAGGAAAATAATTAATAAATTTAATAAAAAAGTAATATAATCGCCTATAAACCGCTTAACATTTACACAGGTGAGTCTCATATTATTTTATTTATCATAAATTAATGAGAATACCTGTAAAGTTATTTAGTTACCTAAATAAATAATAAAACAGTTTACAATATCTATTTTACTTTAAAATATTTAAATGTCTACTTTTTTATTATTGCTCATTTATACTCTGTTTTAATTAAAAATTAAAAAAAAAAAAAAGCATTATTAAATAAATATCCTATAATTAATATTATGCAATAAGACTTATTTAAAAGAAAATAATCATTTTGAAAACAATCGTAATAAAGAAATGAGTATTTATATTAATCTTTAATAATTCATATTAAATTAGTTTAATTTCGACCTTTCTAGAACTATTATCAGTTCATTTTTCACGTATTTCAAAGGCAGCATTAATAGGATCTTTTTTAATTAGGCAAGACGGTAAATTTAGGGAAGCCGGTACATATTTCGGGAAGCCGGTAATTTTTAGAGAAGCCGGTATATCAAGGGAAGCCGGTATAGGATGTGAAGGTATTTAGTAAATTCAGTATTGGATTTATTTCAGTATTTGATTTTATTTTAAAAATTAAGACAAGCTCGCTACTGGTAGAGAGAGGAGCGCGGAGAGTGGAGGTGAACGTTAATGCGCATGCAAGGGGCCCCTTAAACCTACACGTTGTGTCGTAAGTCCCAGGCACTCTCCAAACTCCTCTCTCTGCAATGCGATGGGCAGCACGGTTAATCAATGGTACGCTAAGGAGTTTCTTCTCTTTTAAATTTATTATACTTAAAATTATTTTTATCTTATAGAACTTATTTAAATGTTGTTGCATAGCTTATTATAATTATATATATAATATTTCTTTATGTGTGTTATTACATAACTTTTATGTGGGTGAACCAATTTTGATGTTCATTTTCTTTGAAGTCAAAAGCGACTTCAAAGAAACTTTTTTGTCAAAGTCATATTAATAATAATAATCTAAAAGAATACTTATTTAATTTAGAGCATTAATGTGTCCTTATCCGTTTATGTAGTATATATTGTGTTACGTATGTGCGTATATAAGTATATGTTTGTGTATATGTATTGATATGTATGGATATATATGTAAGTGTATTGTGTGTATATATATGTGTGTGTACATATTTATATATGATTAGCCTACTATAATTATATTTATTTATTTATACTGAATTGCACTAGCAATATTCCCTTTTCCTCTTTTCATTTGTCCCTATACTTAACGAAGGTTGTCTGTAAGAGATAGCTTGAAGCAATAAGACCGCCTTTGCATACAGATACACGAGTTCATATTATTGTTTCTTTTATATTTTATTGTGTGTGCAATAAATATTATTCTATTCTATTCTATTGTAATATTTGGACCTCTCGGAAATTCTACAAGCTATGCATTTTCTTAATATGTATTTCTACAATTATTACTAGCGGGGAATTCCCCAAAATTAAAAATTCTAATGATAAAAGTGATTGCGTTTCAGGATTTTTGTATTAAATAGACGATTTTCAATTTGGTTGTATTTTTTGTGTGTTACATAACTATTTTTTGGGTGAACCAATTATGATGATTGTTTTTTATATGATAGCTCGTGCTTCGGTCCTATTTAAATTTAGTATAGATATATTTAACCTAACGTATATTTAGTATAGATAGATCTAAATATTAGTTTTTGAGTTATTCGTAATTAAGTATATTACTTTTTAGTACATTTTACTTGAAATGGGTTTTGTTTTCTTGTTAAAACCTTAATTAACGAGTGTTTAATAACAATTATAAACTTAATCTAATCTAAAATCATGTTTTATATTGTTTCACTGTTTTTTTAAAGTGGACGTATAAATCATAGTGGCGGTAGTGGAATAACATCTAACTGTAAAGACAATTGGTTATGGATTCGATTTCTATTCCGAGAAATTATAATATTTTAATTATTTATAATACTGATAAGATACAGGAATTGAAACAATGCAATGTCTCAACTTTTGCCAAAAAGAAAAAGAATATTGGCCACAAAAAACGCAGGGAAATGGAGAACGAAGAGTCTTGACTTAAGGTTTTCTTTGTTTTTTTTTTTAACTTCACGTTGTAACCCGCATATAGCAGGGTAGACAGAGGGAACCTGAGAACCTAGTGTTAAGACACTCCATTCTCTTTCAACAATTCCGTTCCCCACTTGCTGCCGTATTGAGGCATTGCGTGTTGAGTGGCGGAACTCAACGCCGCGCTTTGCCTTGTTACCTACCAAACCCAAGAAATGAAAATACTAAATTTTACATTTCCTGGAGTGGGAATCGAACCCAACAACGTTGTTATAAAACATGAAGCTACAAAAAAACATATTGGATATTTTCTATATATCTAATGGCCCCATTGACTTTTAAATCATCCGTTACCTTAGCAACATGTCAACATATCACTTTATACAAAAGTGTATGTCAAATATATGGTAGTGTGAGTAATATTAATTAATGTATATCGGTAATGATATTATAAAAAATATAGATTTATTTCATTTATGTATACCGTCCGCATACGTTTTAACAAAAAAGAAAACCGACGCCTGTCGTGGCGCAGAGGCACGAACGTGCTACTGTAAACGCGACAGGCTGTGGGTTCGATTTCCACTACAGGAAATGTAAAAGCTTAGTGTTTTCATTTCTTAGTTTTGGTAACAAAGCAAATTGCATTGAGTTCCGCCACTCAGCACCCAATGCCTCTTCTTATATTGTCTTAACACTAGGTTCTCAGGTTCCCTCTGCCTACCCTGCTATATGACGGATATAGCGTGAAGCTAAAAAAAAAATGTACACTTCTCCATGTACACTACACATATGTATGTCAATTTTCATTCTCTTCCGCATAGTTTATATAAAAAAGGGATCCAAAAATTTTCTGAAAAAAAAAATTCTGTAATTGTTGAGCCTACGAATAGGTCCACCACATGTAGAGTACAATACTTCAAGGCCGTACACTAATAATCAATCAAGACATGTCCATTTAAGCCTAGGTGCAGGACTAGTACTTTTCGATTCCCGATTTTTAACCGTTCTGTATTACGCACCGATGACCTATTAACTAGTACTACTAAAAAACTATTATACGTTGCCGATTTTCCAAAGTCAAAGTCAAAGTCAAGTCAAATAATTTTATTCAAAATAAGAAGTTATAAGCTTCATTTTTTGAACGTCCAATAATATACCACCGGTTCACTGAAATTTAATGCTCAGACCTGAGAAGAACCGGCGCAAGAAACTCAGCGGGACTATTTTTTTTTTTTTTTTTTTAATATTCGACAATGGTTTACAATTTTTTATTATTATTATTCATTTTTCCATATTTCATACTAATAAAATTTTTTTATCATTTAGCTCTCTAATTACAAGAGCACGCATCCGTTGTCATAAAGATGACAATGACGTCAGATAAGGTGTGAGTTATCATGCGCTATGTACAGTACTGTAGTAATATAATATATTTGTTTTGACCGTGTTGGAAGTGTTTTACGTTAAATATAGGGATTCAATCATTTAAATTTTATAAGGTAGGTTGATATTTTTATATTTATTAGAAATTTTAGTTTCATTTCGATAGGTAATGATATGTTTATATAAGCATAGTATTTATCGCGTTATTCAAATATTTTGTTTTGCTATAATGATGCTTTCAGGAACCTCAACGCTGTAAGGTTTACAAAAGGAAAAGGTTAGGTACCGCATAACTGTAATACATACTGTCTATTTCTCTAGAAATAAAAAGCAGAGAACGTAGTGACTTTATTAGATCTTCTTGGTTATTGGACCCAACAGACTGCTGACTGTTATAGTCAGCCTATTTTGAGTTTTAACTAATAATGTTTTTAATAATAAATAATATAGTTTTTGTTTGGTGGTAGGAGGTTCGTCCTCCTGTCTGGCTCGCGACCACTATCATGTCAAAGACGAACCGCCAACATCTTATGTGTTCCGGTTCGATGGCATGTAAGCCAGGTTTTCCCCTATCCCACCCATCCTCTTCCCGCAAAATGTAGTGGTTCCGATAGCGGACTACCACTGTCCTCCCCTTCCATCTGTGTCCTCTAGGTTGGCAACGGCATCTACAACGCCTCTGCGTTGTCTGGTGTTGCAGATGTTCATGTATGAAGGTAACCACTTACCATCGGTGGTTCTTCTGCTCGTTTGCCATCAGTTATCCATAAAAAAAAAAATATTTATTACAATATATAATATACCTAAATATAAACACCATCTAATTCATACAAATACAAAAGACTAAAACGTGATGTTAAGTTCCGCCACTTGCCACGTAATGTCCCGAATTCGTGCGGAAAGTGGAAAACGGAGTGTCATAACTAGATTCTCCCTAATTACTCTGCTTTGCGAGAAAAAAAAGTTTTTGAGATATAATTCATAGAAAAAGGTCTTTAAAATCAATTATGTAAGGATTCGCTCCCATAATGTAATATACATTACAATCTCTGTGCAGAAAGTGGAGAGAAGAGAAATTTGACAATAAGCCTATATAAATATAAAGTATGTACGTATAAAATTATTTATTTACAGCAATAAACAAGTATTAATCGCAATATCATGAATTATGGGCGATTTCTTTATCATAGCGTCGAGAAATTACATACATAGGTGCTGATAACGTTCGTGGTTTTGTTTTTAATGAGAATAAAATTGTAACATATTTTAAAATAGCAGCTTCACCCTTTATCCCGCATTGCAGGATAGGTAGAGAGGATCTAGTGCTAAGACACTCCGTTCTCCAGTCTCAACGCACCACCCGAACGGGATTAGTGCGAGTTTAACTTAATGCTTCGCTTTGCCTAATTGTAATAGAGTAGGAATCGAACCCACAACCAATGTGTTTATAGTCAGAAGTTGTCACATTGCAAGAGGGGCCACCCTTTAAATATAAATATATTTATAACTCTTTATTACGTTTTAAATTTGTCTTCCTCAATTTGTACAGTAAGGTATAAGATATTTGTACAGTGTAGTGACATATCTCTCCGCTCTATAATTAGCGTCATGTTTAGGTGTTACGTTTAAGTCGACAAAACGTCAAGTCTGGATTGGAAAACTTATATCGTCGCTTCAATATTTAATAATGCAGAAATACAAACGCATGTCGTGGCGCAGAGGCACAAGCGTGCGACTGTAAACGCGACAGGTTGTGGGTTCGATTCCCACTTCAGGAAATGGAATTTTTCATTTCCTAGGTTTAGTAATAAGGCAAAGCGCGGCGTTGAGTTCCGCCACTCAGCACGCAACGCCTTAATTCGGTGGAAAATGGGAAACGGAGTGTCTCAACACTAGGTTCCCTCTACCTACCCTGCTATATGCGGGATACAGCGTGAAGCTATGTATGTATGTATGTACGTACTTCTTCTTCGAGGTGCTTTTTCAATTCTGAGAGTAGGCTGCTAGCTTTCTAAACTCTACTCTGCTAGAACTAATATTAATAGAATAGTTGTTCCACGAATTATACCAACGACTATAACCGTGATTGTGGGTTCGATACCCTAACCACCTTGGCGTCCTTGTCAACTTAATTTCAGGCCATTCTAGAACTTTCTTTGTTTATTTTTTTAGTTAAGCGTCCATTGAACGTAGTTTAGTAACCTCTTTATCTTGTTAATTAGATCAATCAATCATTGTTATCTTAAAGGGTATTTAGGATTACAACAAAAGTAAATAATAACATGAGATTTATTACAATAAGTAAATATAGGTACATATATAAAAAGGAATATATCTATATAATATTCTTTATTGCACTTTAAAAAACTAGAAACACGTTAATAGTACCGAGTAGTAATTAGCAACGGTGGACTTATCTCTATAAGAGATATCTTCCAGCCAACCGGTAGATAGGGATGACAGTCCGTACAATAAACAATTAAGATAAACATCTAATCTAAAAAGTAAATATAAAATAAAAAAAATATATATATATATATATATATATAAATAAATAAAATAAAATATATACAAACAAATAAATATATACATATATACATACATATCAATTTCAAAACATATATAATCTATGAGTATATACAAAACGTTATTGAGTGACAGACAACGTACAGACGAAACTACTTGGGATTCCTTGGGGAGTGTTATGGAGCTCTAAGAGAAGATTTTTCCGAAATTCCTACTAAAACGGGGAAAATCGGGAATTTAGGTTCAATAGGCCACGTAAACGAAGGCGCGGAATATAACTAAGTAGTTCTGTGTATGGTAATAATTATTATATTTTTAACAAAAGAATGAGGGTCTCAATTCTACTGTACTTTTTATGTTTGTTACCCCATAACTTTTTACTGGGCGAACCGATTTCGATAGATCTTTTTTTATAGAATAGCTGCTGCTTCTGTTGTGGTCCTATTTAGTTAAGAGTTATCAAAATATTCTTTATTCAAATAGGCTATTACAAGCACTTTCCAACACATACATAGCGATTTTACTTTTTTATGCTTTTTATTTAAAATCGATTCTTTTTTAAATGTTAATTATTTATAATATATTTTTGGATTGCAAAATATACTGTTTTCCATATTCCAGATACCCACCATGTCTAAGCCTACAGTGTTAAACACTGACTACAAGGGGTTGGTGGAAGCAATGAGTATCCCTGCGGACCTGCACGAGAGAGATGGGAAGAAGTTTGCCAGTTTCGGCCCAATCATGCCAATTCACTGTGCCTCTAAGGAACAGGTATCAAGTTCTACATTCGGGTAATTCCGAACATCGGGTATTTCTAATACGGAGTGTATTAGAAATACCCGATCATTCGGAATATGATGGGTATGAGAGTCCACGCATAATCAAAAACCCCGGATAATCGAATTGCAATATTTTATTGACTTGTTTCTAGAAAATGCATTGGACTAGCAGTTATCGAAAAGTCATGATGATGACGCCGTGTTTTTCTATTCAGTATTTTATTTCATTATTTTTAAGAACAATAACAAGCATAAGAATAATGTAGCTCACAAGTAAACACAACAGGTTGTGGGTTCTATTCCCTTTTCAGGAAATGTAAAAGTTTAGTATGTTCATTTCCTGGTTAAGTTCCGTCACTCAGCACGCAATTCAGTGGGGAACGGACTGTCTTAACATTAGTTTCCCAAGTTCCCCCTGCCTACCCTGCTATATGCGGGATACAGCGTGAAGCTAAAAAAAAAAGGATTACATATATGATTAACCTATTACGTGTCTTACCACCATTACCATTGTATTATAAAAAAAATATTTTATAAAATAAATGGTCTAAAAATTTAAACAAATCCTTATAAAAAAAAGCAACTGGGTCACTCTGAAATCTCGGGTGGAGAGCTGGAAACACCGCAGACACTGAGTTACTACTGGATTAATCCGTATGAGATAAGAAGAGCATAGCTCTTTGTAGGAGTCGTATGCAACTGACAGGGAAAGTGCGGTGCAGGTAGTTCTCATCTCCCAATGTGATCAATCTAAAAATATACTGTGGAAACTGAAGCAAAATATTAAAAATTATCCGGTCTTTGAGTTATCCGAACAAATTTATAAGATTTTTATTTGAGTCTAATGTCGTGTGAGGAAGCTCAAATAGTAAGTCTCTGTCGTTTCGGACTGATACCTACGCGGAGCAATTATTATGTTTAAATTATATTTATTTTCGAGTTAAGACAAAAGAAGTAGGGTTAGATTCCGCCAGTTAACACGCATTGGGTGTTTGATACGGACGGAAAAGCAGGCTAGGGGGCAAAGAGAACCTGGTTTGTAAAAGTACTTTATTCTGGTATTAAGAGTTAGCTCCAATGCACTTCAAATAAATAGTGGGGATTGGTTTGAGGGTAAAGAAAACTGCTATAATTATTGTACTCAAATTCGATTTTAATGATAACATGGACAATAAACAGATGTAATCATGGTATTGTGCGTTAGGTGGTAGAGCAGCGTTCTCTGTCCCTCCTTGATCTTGGCTTTCCAAGTGACCACTATCATGGGTCGCACGAACTGCCAAATATCTAATGATGTGTTCCGTCTGATGGCATGTGCAAAGCCGTGATTTTCCTCTTTCCCCACCCATCCTTTCCCCCAAAATGTGGACTCACTAGCTAACATCACGAAACTACCTTCTGATAGTAATTCTCACTACATTGTCCCCCTTTCCATCAGTATTCCTTCAGAGCAGGAACGCATCTTACAACATCTCTGGTGTTGTGGGATGTCTATGGGCGAAAAGGTGTAAACTACTTACCAGTGTCCTCTCTCCGCTCGTTTCTGCCGTCCGTTATCAATACAAAAAATATAGATAGTAATCAAAACATTTAAAAAGTAGAATATTGGAAGTGTTCCAGACGGCAAGTTGGGCTCAAGCTCTGCCAGCAATAAAAGGGACAAAGTGTGAAGCTAAGAAGAAGAAAAGCCAAGAAAGCACCGAGAATTTAATTGCGCGGACAAGTGGGCTACTTAGATCACATATGTGTAACTCCAGTGGCAGAAGAGATGTCTCTGGTCACGCACCACTACCGCGACGTGTTCACGCCGGGTCTCCCGCCCCCGCGCCGCTCGAGGAGCCCCGCACGAGGCTGACGAGGACAGATGGGTGGAGTAGAAGGTAAGTCTTTCACTTTATTAATCTTAATTGTCTTTACAAATCAAATCAAATACCTGTTTTCAGTGAGGTGGCAACAGGTGCAATGAAGAAAATACGGAAGGCAAATATGTTCTCACCCGCTAAGCATGGAGATCACCGATTAAATAAGGCACCTTCACCTTTCCAAACTCCCTATATAAACCGGAGGAGGCAGATCATCCGCTCCAGATGCAAACCCCGATGCTGACCACCGCTGAAGGACAGAATAATATTGTAAATAGAAAGTTCTGTGGTGCACAGCATCATGCCATCCGTACAAGATGCTAAGTACTCTCTCTTCGTAGTGTAGAGAAATCGCTTCTTGAGTCCATTTCTCGTTGATTTACTGATATCGCCATTTTGCAGATGCCGCAGCTTCCTCTTTCTGAAAATTCACGCCCCCAATTACTTCGTAGGGAAGACCAATACACATGTATTTTCCGGACATTTAGCTCATTTAGGGCAGAAAGGACGGAGAGATGTGCCACCTTATCACTAGGCTCCAAACTCTCCTGTAAACTTATGATATACGACTGGCCTTGCTCTCCATCTCTGGCTGGTTTTCAAAAAATGACTCCACTGCGTACGTAACACATAACATTGTGCCAGGTGTTTCACAAACCGCACTGCCGTATCCTGCTGCAGCAAACCCATGATTGGGTCATGGCGCAAAGTGGCGCTTGCGCCTCAGCTTCGAGCGTCCGCTAACGACTACCTGGCGGGACTCCCCTCACGTCGCGGACGCCGCGCTGGTCTCTCCGTGCTCACTGCTCGCTGGCGGAACCATTATGCTACAATGTCTTAGTTTTGAAGTTGGTTACTTCAATATTTAGACCAGGGGGTAAGCAACTTTCTTCCACTTGGACTCTCAATTGTGGAATGATCTCCCCTGCCGAGGTTTTCCCCAGGGGGCTACAATATCAGGTTCTTCAAAAGGGAATAAATATAGGTTTTTGAAGAGATTCGGCAACGCACGCCAAGTGATACCTAATTGTTGCAAAACGTCCATAGGCCGTGGCTCACTTACCATCAGGGTGGGCCGTGTGCCTTCACATTGCCACCACAAATCGTGGTATAAAAAAAAAAAAAAGCAACATTTTTAGGAAGAATATCTTAATTTTATTTTTTTTCTTACCGTAAATCTTCTTAATGGTGTTTAAAATTGTATTCATATTAAATATAAAAAATAATAAAAACATGGAATATGCAAAAAATAATTTAATTGCTAAAACTTAATATATTATGAAATATTTTCCATTTCTATTCCATTTTCCATTCAATTTTTAAATTTAAAATTTATCTTTTCTATATAGCAACTTGGCAGAGGAGTTAGTACACTCCAGACGCAGATTTCGCTTTACCGCTTTTTGTCAATTTTAAAACATATCTCGAGCGACAAAATCTGGTGCCACACTTAGTTTTCCATGGAAATAATAATATAATTTAATCATTACTTACGCGGCGTTGAACTCCGCTGCTTAATACACAATGTCTCTAATACGGGCGAAAGCGGTGGATGGGATGTGTCTTGACACTAGGTTCACTGACTACCCTGCTACCTGCAGGGGAAAAAAGCGTGAAGCTGCTTCTTTTTCTTTTAAACACCCAGCCCAGGATTTGAACCGCGTGCTTTCTTGGAAACAAATCCAAGAAGCGCTCTGACCACTAAGCCATATGTTCTACATCTGGCTGCGTCAAACTCTTATACACGTTCGTTTCACAACTTGTTTTGTTTGTTAGCATCTCTGTAGAAAATTTTCACAAAATATCAGCGGGTTCGAGAGTCCCGCTGCGTTCAATTTTTTATACTTTTTCTAAATATGTTTTTCGTTTTTCCTAAGTAAAGAGCTTGAAAACATATAAGGCTTACCCTTTTCCCGAAGATACAGGGGTGAGAGGCGGGATACTTCGAAACATCAAAACCATAAGGATATAGTAGATATGGAGGAAGGTAGATGTACTACGGTGATAAAGGGGTTCTCGGGAGGAGCTAAAAGTAGATACGATGCAAGCTCTGCCGCCCGTGGAGAGATCAGCGGGGTTCGGATCCGGCGGTATTGCTGAGGACGCTCACCACGACTCGTGATGGCGAGCGGATAATGGAAGGCAGTTGTCTCATCATTATTTGTGTGGGTTTTAGCTGCTAATGTGGAATATTTATGGTTTCCCAAACACCACAACACGGTTATAGTCCCAGTGATAATTGGTCATAGTGATAGTCAGTTATAGTAAAGGTCCAGTTACAATGGGAATGAAATTTACAATATAGAGTCAGTTGGTAAAGGTCAGATTTTCTGGCAAGAATCAGTTTACAGTAAAATCAGTTACGAGTTAAAATGAGAGAATTTACAGTATGGCCATTTACAGTAAGTAAGGAGTGATCACAATAAAAGTCAGTTACAGTAAAAGTCAATTTTTAGTAAAAATCAGTTACGAAGTAAAATCAGTTACAGTAGAATCAGTACAGTAAAAATCAGTCAAAGTAAGGAAAATCAGTTACACAGGAAAAATCAGTTACAGTAAAAATCCCAATTTTAAATTGCCAGTCAATTTACAGTAAAATCAGTTACGGGAAAATCAGTCACGCAGTAAAAAAAGTCGCTACAGTAAAATCTCAGTTTACAGCAAAAATCAGTTACAGCCCAGTAAAAATCAGCTACAGTAAAAATTCAGTTACAGTAAAAATCAGTTACAATAGAATCCAGTCACAGTAAAAATCAGTCCAAAGTAAAATCAGAGGTTACCGAGAGTATAAATCAGGTACGAAGGCGAAATCCAGTTACGAGGGAAAATCAGTCACAGTAAAAATCCAGTCACAGTAAAAATCAGTCACAGTAAAAATCAGTTGCAAAGTAAAATCAGTTACACAGTAAGAGTCGGTTACAGTAAAAATTCAGTTACAGTAAAAATCAGTTGAGTAAAGAAGTCAGTCACAGTCGACCACAATTATTCAGATGAACAAGTTTATTCAAGCAAGTATTCATATTTTGTTTTGTAATTATTTTTTACATATTATATGTATGACTGATGTATTTTGATAATTAACTTAAAATAATTAATAATATTTGGTTGAAGAAATTTTTATAATATATATATCTATGGATCCCCAGCAACGCACACTGGTACGGAGTGCGAAAACATACCTTTGGACAGTTAGCGCAGCGAAAGGACTGAGATGCAAGAAGATATGTCGAAATTTCAGCCAGCCATAGCTGGTCGAAGTAGCAAGTAGTAATGTTTAGTAATTTCATTTCCTGGGTTTGAGAAGTGTTGGCACAGGAGCCCAAAGCGCGGCGTTGGTTCGCCACTCAACTGCACGGCCCGCTCCAGAATTTGGCGGAAAGTGGGGAACGAATTGTTGGCCAGAGAGCAGGGTGTCTTAACCCTTAGGCGCTCAGGTTACCTACTTTACTTACACCTGCTTTACTTATGGACACGGCGTGGATTTGAAAAAAACAATGGTCGATGGTTTCGCCTACTCTCTTAAGTACCAGTTGGTTTCTCGTAACAAAAATAACTTGTAGTTGAACAAGCTTGAAAATACTTATTATCGGAATTGAGGACATGAAGCAGAAGTTTTCATGGAAACCAACAAGGCACTTAACTTGTTGTGGAGCCAAGAGCCGGCGCCTCAAAATTTTCAGCTACTGCATAGTTTGGTTGAGAAACGAGGTGTCTTAACACTAGGTTTATTAGCAAGAACGCCTGGATAACGAAATTAGCCCAACCTGGTCATAAATTTACACAAAACAATTGACTTCAAAAACGAAAAAAAAAAAAATGGAGTCTGTCCTTTGAAGGGATCACCAAATCCCATAGAAGACTAATTAAGGTGAGTTTCTATTTAAAAAATTTGTGCACGAACAAACCAGAAATAAAAATAAAAAAAGAAACAAAAGGAGACGAGACTGAAGTGCAGGATTTCCACGGGGGTGTGAATTTAACTCACTCAAAAAATACCCACTTTGGGGTTCCCCTCTGCCTATCCACCACTTTATACGGGATACGGCATTGAAGCTACTCTATGTATGTAAGTAGTTCAATTTACATGTCTCTCGAATTTATAAAAATATATAAGCCAAAGTGGGTTTATGACTGAAAACATATTATGAGAAAGAAAACTAATTAAAAAAGGCAGTAAAAGGAAATTGACTTAACTCGGAAGAATGATATTTAAAAATGATTTAATCCGATCCGTCAACTCAATTTATCTTATCTTATCTTTACTTCTGTTATAAAAATAAACTCTTTACGAATAAATTTCACCATTATTTAACGTCTGTCGTGGCGCAGAGGCACAAACTGACTGTACTGTTACTGTAAGCGCTACAGGTTGTGGGTTCGATTCCCACTCCAGGAAATGTAAAAATTTAGTATTTTCATTTCTTGGGCTTGGTACCAAGGCAAAGCGCGGCGTTGAGTTCCGCCACTCAATACGCAATGCCTCAATTCGGCGGAAAGTGGGGAATGGAATTGTTGAAAGAGAATGGAGTGTCTTAACACTAGGTTCTCTGGTCCCCTCTGCCTAACCTGCTATATACGGGATACAGCGTGAAGTTAAAAAAAAATCCATCTATAATTAATATTTTTCTCATACTTTATCTCGCATAGCAAGGTAATCAGAGAGAATATAGTGTCAAAGCGTTCCGTTCTCTATTTCCTAAACGAATATATGATACTGCGTTTTAAATGGTGGAACTCAACGCCGCGCTTTTTTTTACTATAGCGGTTAAATTAAAATGATTTAAATATAATCATTGCCTCGAATGAAAATCGAACCCACAATCAATCGCGCACAGTAAGACACTATCCCGCTGTGCCATAATGACCTCATATACTTTACACAAAAATTATAAACACTGATATATTTATTATAACTTTCTCTTAAAACAAAAATATTATTAAATCAACATTTCTGTAAGATTTATAATTCTACATTACTGCTAATGTTATAAATGTGAATGTAAGTTTGTTTGTTACGCTTTCACGCCAAAACTAACTTAACCGATTAACGTGAAACTTTGTACACAAAAATGTTGTAAAAAAAATGTTTTGGCTAACTTGATTGTTTGTAAAAAAATTGAATTGTAGCCACTTTAAAGCCTTCAAATTACCGCATACCGCGACATTTTGTGGGCTCGAATCCACCATTTCGGAGTCGACCCCCACTTCAGGAAATGTTTCATTTCCTGGGTTTGGTAAGTAGGCAAAGCACGGCGTTGAGTTCCGCCTCTAAGCACGCAATGCTTCGACTCGGTGGAAAGTGGGGAACGGAGTATCTTAACACTAGGTTCTCAGGTTCCCTCTGCCAACCCTGCTATATGCGGGATACAGCGTGAAGCTTGTTTTTAAGCTACTATTATTTTAAAGGTACAAATGTAACGGCCTTGACAGTGGGTACAAGAGGCCGACTGGTCATATTATACGGTACTTCCACTTTCTATAAGTGTTAACAGTAAGCACTGATGACATACTCATATTGTTATTTAAATTTATAGTGAATCCCTTAATTCAAATTATTATTTTTTTTTATAAAAGAATGAAGTGGGATTCGAACCCACGTCTTTTGGATACGGCCCAAGCATTCTGCACAATTAAGCTATTTGGATTCCAAATTTTTATACTGTTTTTTTTTTCAGGTTCACGCTGTATCTCACTATATAGCAGGGTAGGCAGAGCGTACCAGAGAACCCGTTCCCCGAACTTTTCACCGAATTGAGCCATTGCGTGTTGAGTGGCGGACCTCAACGCCGTGCTTTTCCTTGATACTAAGCCCAGGAATTAAAAATACTAAGCTTTAACATTTCCTGGAGTGGGAATCCAACCCACAACCGTGCGTTTACAATCGCACGCTTCTGCCTTTGCGCCATGACAGTCGTTCTTTTTATTTATTTCTTTTTAATTAAAAAAAAGGAGTTTTTTTAAATAATTCTTACAATGATTTATTTATTGTATATATTTTCTAATATCATATTCTTGAAATAACATCCGTTCATTTAGCATGTATTTGGAATGTAGCATTACTAGGATCTTTATAAATTTGGTTAGGTTAAAAGAGGATTCCATGCCATCCCAGGTGGAAGGGAAATTCCTCTCCCTGCAACGCAAAGGGTATCCGCAAGGTAAATCTATGCTATGGCGTTTCTTATTTTCCAATATATATTTTTTCTGAGTTTCGCATCTCCACGCCGCGCTTTGTCTTGTTACCAGAGCAAGAAAATGAAAAAACTAAATATTAATTATAACAAATGTTTTATATTTTCATTTCCTGGAGTGGGTATCGTACCCACAACCTGTCGCGTTTACAGTCAATTGTGCCTCTGCGCCACGACAGGCCTGATATACCTAATACCAAAACATTTTTTTTAATTTCCTATATTATATTAAGTGAGCACAGAGAGATAAGAGGTCAATCACCTCGTTCTTCACTTTAGGCCATCACCGCCAATCTTTATATGTTATATAAGCACTTCTCTACTGGGAATCAAACCCAGAACCATTGCGTTCAGTCAGTTTCAACTTCACCGCTAAGTTCTTAAAGTTATATCGTTAATAACAATTAAATCTAGAGTAATTAAGTGATTGATATCAAATAGTCCTATGAGTTTCTTGAACTAATATAAGTTCTACGTAACTTATTCTCATATTTTAATGGAAGCGAATAAGAAATTCGACGTTCGATCGTATTCGTATGGCATAATTGGGAAAAGCAATTGGACGGTTAAAGAAATGGGGGTTCATATCCTGGTGGATTCTTCTTTTCTATTTTTTTAGCTTCACGCTGTATCCCGCACATCGCAGGGTAGACACAGGGAACCAGAGAACTTAGTGTTAGACACTCCGTTCTTCTTTAACATTTCCGTTCCCCAGTTTCCGCCGAATTGAGTCATTGCGTGCTGAGTGGCGAAACTTAACGCCGCGGCTTGCCTTAGGGAAATGAAAATACTAAATAATATTATTCAACCTTCACAATTTCTTTTCCATTTTTTGTACGTTTTCGCAATTAGCTTCGAACACATGAAAAATAAAAGGAATCTGGGCAGACAAAATACAGCGCTAAGTACCTCCATTTAACACACAATGTCTATATGACAAGTGGAAAGTAGAAATATAGAGAGATCCTTGATTCAAGAATACACCATTCGAAAAATACTCTTTCTTTGCAATTAAAAACACAATATTTTTTTTTTAACTTCACGCTGTATCCCGCATGTAGCAGGGTAGATAGAGGGAACCTGAGAACTTAGTGTTAAGACACTCCATTCTCTTTCAACAATTCCGTTCCCCACTTTCCGCTGAATTGAGGCATTGCGTGCTGAGTGGCGGAATTCAACGCCGCTCTTTAAAATATTTCAATAAATTCATACTTAGAAAATATTATGCTGTCGTCGGAATAACATCCGGACACGTGTACAAATTTTCAAATCAATCGTTATCGTAGACGTTCTACTAGTCCTGCTTATATAATAAATACGATAGCTTGTGAAAATGAATGAATATTGAATTTCAGTAGTGTTTCACACAAAAATTACTAAACCGATCTAGATGAAACTTTACTATAAGATAGCTTACAAATTAGAATAATATATAGGCTACAATTTATAAAAAATTGAGTAATTTTACAATAAATAGATAGTAAAGAATAAACGCTTAAATAAATGAAGTTGTTCATACATACGGTTCTCTTTTTACGATCGTCATCAATATTGTTTTACTGCGAATCTTATATCCTTTTCGTTTCAATAAATTCACTTTCTGTAACAGCTCGTGTGGGACGAATGAAGTCATTGAATTAGTTATTTTTGTATTGCGTGAATAAGTTGATAAGCCGATAGGTTTAAATATTATCAGCTGTAAAATTCTTTCTTTTTTGTTTTTCGCCCGAAGTTGAGATTTTGTGTGTTAAGTAGCGAAGCTTAACGCCACGCGCTGTTTTACCAAACGGGACAAATTAAAATAATTATATTTAAATTTCTTCCAAGTGCCAAGTGGGAATCGAACCGACAACCTATACCGTTCACAGACAGACACCGTCACACTGCGCTACGATGGCCTCTATAATATCTGAAATAGAACCTAGCTATATTAAATGTTAATTTTTTGTTATTATTATTATTCTTTTTTATTGCATGATAAAAAATATTTAAAAAAAGGAAACCGATTTCTAATAAAATGCACTATGAAGTACAATTATTACGAATAACTCAAAAACTCATCAGATCATAACCAAATTTAAATGGGACCACATCACACGCACTAGCCATCATAAAAAAAATACCACCCAGTAAAAATTTATACAGTAACACATTAAAAAAATATATCGAATTAAAATCGCCTTAACGCCTGTCGTGGCGCAGAGGTACAAGCGTGCGACTGTAAAAACGACAAGTTGTGGGATCGATTCCCACTCCAGGAAATGGAATTTTTCATTTCCTGGGTTGGGTAACAGGGCAAAACGCGGCGTTGAGTTCCGCCACTCAACACGCAAAATCTCAATTCGGCGAAAAGTGGGGAACGGAGTGTCTTAACACTAGGCTCCCTCTGCCTACCTTGCTATATGCGGGATACAGCGTAAAGCTATGTATGTATTAAAAAATAGTCTAGTTGAGAACTTACTCCCTCTTTGAAGTCGGTAAAAAAATCACGCAATCCGAACTAAAGAGTAAACACGCTCGTGAAAACATTCTACTATTACCGGAGTGCCAATTACCTCATGAAAGTATACACTTTTCACGCTACAAATATTTTGTTCTGAAAACGAATGTTGATACGACAGTAAAAGTAATTAAGTAATTATTTTGATATCTATGTCTTTCGCGGCGCGGAGGCACAAGCGTGCGACTGTAAGGTTGTGCGTTCGATTCCCACTCCAGTAAATGTAACAGCTTAGTATTTTCTTTTTCTGGGTTTAGTAAGGCAAAGCGCTGTGTTGAGTTCCGCCACTCAGCACACAATGCCTCAATTCGATGTAAAGTTGGCAACGGAGCGTCTTAATACTAGGTTCTTAGGTCTCTTTGCCTAGATATAGAGATACAGCGTAGACTTAAAAAAAAACAAAAATAAACATATTTTGCTTTTCTTTCATGCTTTTTTCGTATGGCTGTTGAACGGAACTCAACGCCGCGCTGTATCAAACCAGAACAGGGGAAGCTTCTTTCTTGTAGCTTCATTCTTTATTTCTCTTAGTAGGTAGGCAGAGAAGTTTTGGATTACCGTCCAAATTCAAGTCAATACATGTTAAGTGGCGATACTCAACGCTGGGCTGTCTTCCCAGAACGTGAAAATAATTTGAATATAATATTTCCATCCAGTGGGAATCGAACTCACTATCGCGCTTACAGTGAAAAGCTATCTCACTATACCATGATGGTACCTAAGATTCATCAATTCTATGATTTATCAACTTATTCACGCTTCAATCCATTTTTATATGTTTAGTTTTTTAGCTGGATTCCCCATACAGAGGGAACCAGAGTACTTAGTGTTAAGACACTCCGTTCTCTTTCAACATATCCCTTCCCCACTTGCCACCGAATGGAGGCATCGCATGCTGAGTGGCGGAACTCAACGCCGCGCTTTACCTTGTTACCACAGAGAGGAAATGAAAATACTATATATTATTTAATATTTTTTTTTCCTGTCGTGGGAATCGAATCCACATATACACATATTTTTTATATGTTTATTTTTTATATACAAGTAATCAAATACAATGACATTGACCTATAAGTATTGCGACATTTATAATTTTTTACGCTTCTAGTATTTCCACTTTTGTGAAATCCAGTTGAGAGGTGAATGAACTGCTTTAAACTCATCCAGCATTAATAATAAAGTATCAGGTAGCGTAATTTTTACTTATTTTTACGCAATTCCTGTGTTTTGCAAAATTGAAAAAAATAATTCTACCAAGACTGAGAGGGATAGTGTGGTTTTACACTGAATGGTTGTGGGTTCCATTCCCACTCTGGCGAATGTATATATGTATTTAAATTTTATTCTCATTATTTCAGGGTTGATTTTCGTCACGCCTTTTGAATGGAATGTTTTGACACTACGTTCTCTGTTGTTTTAATTTTACAGTATACCTTGTACCTTTAGCTTCTATATGTGACGTGAATAAGTTGATAAATCTAAAGTGAAATCATTCGGTGCAGGTATTATTAAATTTTAGCTTCACGCTGTATCCCGCATATAACAGGGTAGGCAGAGGGAACCTAGTGTTAAGACACTTCATTCCCCACTTTCGGCCGAATTGAAGCATTGCGTGCTGAGTGGCGGAACTGAACGCCGCGGTTTGCCTTTCTACCAAACCCAGGAAATGAAAATACTAAACTTTTACATTTCCTGAAGTCGATTTTACTTTTATCTGCAAATATTATTTATATTTTTTTAAATATTTTTGTACCTGAAATTGTTTTATTTTCTTGACATTAATTTAGTTATTTATTTACCTTATTAAATAACCATAAATTATGTAAGTAGGTCGACTTATCAACATAATCACGCTTGATACAATTGCCTGATTATTTTCCCACTCATTATATCAAATATAAAAATAGCCAAACCCATTAATGAAACAAGTGTCTTTCAATATTTGTTCAATAATTAATAGCGAACTACTTTAAAATTAGTCATTTAGATCTGAAACTAGTTCTTGCAAGACAATTAATAACATATTTATGTTAAATACTTAAATACAATTATGTGTCACAAATAAAAAAAAATAATGCGCCATTGAACTTAAAATGATCTGAAATTTCAACCGGTTTAAATTCATTTGAAAAAAATGTTAAATAAGACGATAATTAGGTAGTTTGTTATAAATTATTTTTATATTTTAAATATACATTTAATAAGAAAGTATACAACAAATATATATATTTTTTAGCTTCACGCTGTGTCCCGCATATGCAGGGTAGGTAGAGGGAATCTGGGAACCTAGTGTTAAGACACTCCGTTCTTTTAAGATTTTCATTTCCCACTTTCCACCGAATAGAGGCATAGTTCAATAATTGAACTAGCGGCGGATCTCAACGTCACTCTCTGCCATGTTAACAGAAAATGAAAATTACAGAAAAATGAAGCTACTCAAATATTATTTAATATTTCCGTTCCCTGGAGCAGAAATCGAACCCACAACCTGTCCCGTTTACAGTCACACGCTTGTGCCTCTGAGCCACAATTATATTTTTTGATAAAATTTTAACTATACATACATTTATTGATAATACAGGCTTTATCACATAAGTTATCCCGCGAATGTAATGATAGCGAGCATTAGCGAGTTTACGACGTAACCCTACCGTTAGGATAGTTTTAGGTCAAACTAGATAGCTATAATTGTGTTACGAGTTGTAATAAATTTAATATATAAACAACCAATGCTTATTGCCATTTATAGCTAACGTTACTACGTTAACGCCTGTCGTGGCGCAGAGGCACAAGCGTGCGACTGTAAACACGACAGGTTGTGGGTTCAATTCACACTCCAGGAAATGTTAGTATTTTCATTTCCTGGGCTTGGTTACAAGGCAAAGCGCGGCGTTGAGTTCCGCTACTCAGCACGCAATGCCTCAATTCGGCGGAAAGTCGGGAACGGAAATGTTGAAAGAGAATGGAGTGTTTTAACACTAGGTTCTCTGGCTCCCTCTGCCTACCCTGCTATATGTAGGATATAGCGTGAAGTTAAAAAAAAAGTTATAAAAGTTACTACGTTATACACTTAGTGAGGCATTGCGTGCTAAGTGGCGGAACTCAACGACATACTTTACCTTGTTTCCAAGCCCAGGAAATGAAAAATCTCATTTGGAGTGGGAATCGAACGCACAACCTGTCGCGTTTACACTATACTTAGTGGAAAAGTATGTGACTGTAAACACGGTGGTCGTGAGTTCAAGTCTCCCATGTCCCCCATACAGTCGAGAGAGAAAGAGAGAGAGAGATATATTTTATTTAATTATTTTCATTTTCCCCCACTGTAGTAAGACAAAACACGGTGTAGAGTTCCGCCATTAGACACAAAATACTTCCAATTCAGAAAGAAGGTAGAATTTCGAGTGTCTTGAAGTTAAGACTCTCTTTGACTATTCTGCTTTGTTGGAAAAGGAATGATCTTGTTACTGAGTGACTTACAGACAACGTACACGCGAAACTACTGGACGTAAAAAGCTGACATTTAGCATATAGCTTCTTTGGGGAGTGTAAGGGAGCACTACGAGAGAATTTCTAGAAATTCCTATGAAAACCAGAAAAGGCTATTTTATTTTAGTAATAATACATAAAAATACATAAAACGCCTGTCGTGGCGCAGAGACACAAGCGTGCAACTGTAAACGTGACAGGTTGTGGGTTCGATTCCGACTTTTTCGACTCCAGGAAATGTAAAATTTAGTATTTTCATTTCATGGGTTTGGTAACAAGGCAAAGCGCGGGGTTGAGTTCCGCCACTCAACACGCAATGCCTCAATTTGGCGGAAAGTGGGGAACGGAATGGAGTGTCTTAACACTACGTTCTCTGGTTCCCTCTGCCTACCCTGCTATATGCGGGATATAGCGTGAAGTTAAAAAAAAAAACAAAATATATTCCCCTTAACAATATTTGAACCTATATCACATACAATACAATTACCACTGAACGCAAATTCCTTCACTTGTAAAACCTGACATAACCGTAATGTATACTTGCATAAACAACCTATTGACCTGGAAATCCTCGAAGGGTCTTCCTTTTATTGTAAACATGACCGTTTTATTACAATCATATACATTTCGACTGTAGCGTAGTGTCGTAGTTACCATATATAGTTCTCGGTTTATTGCTTAAAATGTGTAGTTACTTATCGAGTTTATTTAGTTATTTTATTTTTTTTTAATATGGTTGTCAGAGAGATCATAATGTCAAGACACTCCGTTCTTTACTTTCTGCCCGAAACCAAAATAATGTGAGTTGAATGATAGTTAACGTTACGATACTTAACGTCTACGCCTTACTAGAATGAAGAAATGAAAATACATACATACATACATACATACATAGCTTCACGCTGTATCCCGCATATAGCAGGATAGGCAGAGGTAACCTAGTGTTAAGACACTCCGTTGCCCACTTTCCGCCGAAATGAGGCATTGCGTGCTGAGTGGCGAAACTGAACGCCGCGCTTTTCCTTGTTACCAAACCGAAGTAATAGTAACCTAACCTGTAGTGAAAATCGAACCCACAACCTGTCGCGTTTACACTCGCACGCTTCATGCATCTGCGCCACGACAGGTGTTTTAGGCGTTGACAGGCATTTAAATGAAAATAATTTAAATATAATCCTTTCCCCAAGTGGGAATCGAACGTACAACCAATCGCGCTTACAGTCAGTCGTTTTACTGTCGCCACAATAGCCTCTAAGTTACTTTGGTCTTGTTATTTTCTTTTCTTCTTTTTTGTTTAGCTTCACAGTGTATAAAGCAGGGTAGGCAGAGGGAACCTGAGAACCCATTGTTAATACTTTCCGGTCTCTCTTATACTTTTTCGTTCCTCACTTGTTATTTCCTGCTAATTAAATTTTGTTTTATAATAGCACCATAAATTAAATACAACTTTCCCGAGTAGAAATCGAACCTGCAACCACTTATATTTACAGTCAGGTATAGTAAAATATCTTATAATTCAAATATAAAATAAGAGTTTAGAGAAAACGTCTTAACACTAATAAAGCAATAAACATTTATATCACCGGATGTAGTATGCTGTGGCATTACCATTAATGGTATTATCCGATTAAAATAATTATAAAAAAACTTAGCTTCACGCTGTGTCTCGCACATAACAGGGTAGGCAGAGGGAACCAGAGGACCTAGTGTTAAGACACTCCGTCCTCTTTAATATTTCCGTTGCTCACTTTCCGTCACACGCTTGTGCCTCTGCGCCACGATAGACCTCATCTATTATATTTTATATCTAAAATTACACTTGTCCACTCTGGTAAGACAAAATGCCTATCGTGGCGCTGAGGCACATGCGTGCGGCTGTAAACGCGACAGCTTGTGGGTTCGATTTCCACTCCAGAATATGGATTTTTTACTTCCTAGGTTTGTTAACAAGGCAAAGCGCGGCGTTGAGTTTCGTTACTCAGCACGCAATGCCTCAGCTTGGCGGAAAGTGGGAAACGGAAATGTTAAAAGAACGGAGTGTCTTAACACTAGGTTCTCAGGTTCCCTCTGCCTAACCTGCTATGTACGTGATACAGCGTGAAACTAAAAAGAAAAAAATAAATTAAAAAAGCATATAATAGATTTTCTAATTATAATTATTGGCAACAAAAGCTTAGAGAAAACGTCCTAACGTTTATAAAGCAATAAACATTAATATCACCGGATGTTCTGTGCTGTGGCATTACCATTAGTGGTACTTACTAACTTTATGCCTACTTTAACCGACATCAAAAAAGGAGGTTATCGATTCTGTTTTCGTTATGTATGTTACCGTATAACCTTTTACCGGGTGAATCTTATCTGAATTCCTGAAGTTTCCGTTAGGACTGATACTGATAACATCTTTTGTAAATTGACGATTCAAAATTGCTTGTAAAAAGAATATTTTGATTTTGATTTGAATCAATTTTGATGGTTATTTGCTAATATGATAGCTAGTGCTTCGGATGTGGTCTCATTTAAAAATATAATTATCATGTTTAAATTGGTCCACATGATCTGATTTATTAAGTATAGTTTTTGAGTTATTCGTAATAACTTTACTTATAAGTGTATTTTATTTGAAGTTGATTTTCTTTTTCTATTAAAATCTTAATTATTTGACAAACTTAATTATTTAAACGCCTGTCGCGGAGGCACGCGTGCGACTGTAAACGCGACAGGTTGTGGGTTCGATTCCCACTCCAGTGCCTCTGCGCCACGACAGGCGTTAACACCGTTCTTCACTTATCGCAAAAAATTAAGATATTTCGCGTTGAATCTCGAAACTCGACGCCGGACTATGTCTCACTAGAGCGGCGAGATAAAAATAATTTAAATATAATCATTTCCCGCAGCGGGAATCGAACCCACAACTAAGATTCTGTCCTACTGCGCCACTATAGTCTCAACTCTACCATAAAAACATAGAATAAATAAAATATTCAAAAGAACAAGCCCCAAAAAAAAATCTAAACATGACAGCTGTCCAATCGTCTCGTGAGGCCAATTAGAGGTATATTCAACTTTTTTTTGAGCTTTTTATATATTTTTTTCCTATTTTGACGCACGACTTGAATTATTTTATTGAAGTAGGTGCAAGGATATAGAGTTAGGTCACTCCGTATTCTACTTATGAAATTAAAATGGTAGCGGAAATGTATTCTGTATCTTTTTCTTTTTTTTTATTTTTTTAACTTCACGCTATATCCCGCATATAGCGGGGTAGGCACGGGGAACCAGAGAACCTAGTGTAAAGACACTCCATTCTATTTCAACAATTCCGTTTCCCGCTTTCCGCTGAATTGAGGCATTGCGTGTTGAGTGGCGGAATCAACGCCGCGCTTTGCCTTGTTACTAAACCCAAGAAATTAAAATACTATATACTATATACAATTTTTTCATTTCCTGAAGTGAGGATTGAACCCACAACCTGTCGCGTTTACAGTCGCACGCTTGTGCCTCTGCGCCAGGACAGGCGTTATTATATTTTATTATAAATTTATTATACTTCTCTTCACTTCACTTAACTTCACGCTTATCCCTAGCGGGGTAGTCAGAGAGAACGGAGCGCCAAACGCTATGGTCCCTGCATACCTCTTTCGCCTCGTTCACAGTCATTAACCTCTTCTTGCATGCCCTCCGGGGACCTTTGCTTCATATATCTTTCTCACCATTCTTTCATCACTCATCCTCTCGACGTGCCCAAACCACCTGAGCACGTTTTTCTTCATTCTTACTATAACATCCTAGCTTATACCTGTCTTTCTAAGTATCTCTTTGTTGCGGATTCGATCAGCCAAACTGACTCCGCATATTCTCCGAAGAGATCGCATCTCTCATAAATTTATTATATTTTATTGAAAATTTATTTTATTTTAAAATACACATTTAGTAACTTCAATCAAAAGAGTGAGTGATATAGGTGTTATTATTAATATAATATTCATATTTTACAATTATATAAGTTAATTTATTGATTTATAATTTTATTTATTGATTTATATTATTAATAAATCAAAAAATAAAGTGTCACATATACAGGTTTCGTATGAACCGGTTAGTTCTTATATATGTAAATAATTTATATCTGATTCATGTTTTCATATGATTTTTACGTTTTTTACTTCTATGAATCCACTTTGCTTGGCCTAGTATGATAAGTGACACAAATGTCTAGTAATTTAACCTATAAATATATATGACTAGCTGTTACCCGCGGCTTCGCTTGCAGTCATGTCAGTCCATATTATAGTGGCTTTTAATGGCTTTGAAATAACTAGCTTTTTCAAAATTTTTAATGTTTTTGACAAACAATCTTATCTACCATATTGTTTTTTATTTAAAAAAAGTAGCCTATGTCCTTTGTAATATTTCTAAGAATATTTGTACTAAGTTTGGTGATAATTGGTTGAGTAGTTTTAGCGTGAAAGCATAACAAACAAACTTCCAGTTGGGAACAGAGTGTCTTAACATTAGGCTCTCAGGTTCCCTCTACCTACCCTACTATATGATACCCGCGATATATACCCTGGTATAAAAAAATAACAATTTATAATTTTTTTCTTTAATCTGGCCATAATATAACGTTAAGTATCTTGTATTACATAATTATTAAATGGCTAACCACTTCGTTGAATGTTAACAAGCGGATATACATATATTTTATACAGGGTGTCCCAAAATTAACGCAAGATTTGACTTTGCCGCCATCTGCTATTATATTCATTATTCATTCGCTATTAAAAGACTAAAATGGCATTTTCTATTTAATTCAAATCTTGCGTTAATTTTGGGACACCCTATATTATCACATTTTGAAGCTATAATGACATGATGATTTAAACTCAGTTCCTATTCAGAGAAACGATTATATCAAAATTGTTTCCATTTCCGCGCTTTAGTAAAATAAATGAAGGATGGCAAACGAGCAGAATGACCACCTGGTAGTAAGTGGTCCTGGTATTTAGTGTTCAGGGGGGAGTGAGAGAAAATATGTAGTGGCCGCAGCAGTTCGTCTTCCGAACCACCATATTTTGGGGAAAGGATCCCATCCTTGGGGAAAGGATGGGAATAGGAAAATCCTGGCTTACATGTCATCATAAGATATTTGGCGGTTCGTCTTTGACATGATAGTGGTCGCGAGCCAGTCGGAGGACGAACCTTCTACCACCAAACCAGCGGCGAGCCGCGTCAAAACAGTGGAGGGGAATTGTATTCTACTGAGAGAAACGATTATATCTAAATTTTTATCACTCACACTCTAGTAAGACAGTGCGCGGCGTTGAATTCCGCCACTTAAAACACTTCTTGCGGACAGTAAGTGAAGTGCGGAGTGTCTTAACACTAGGCTCTCTTTAATAATGTAATGTCTTAGCTCCTTATATGCGAAATAAAGAGTTTATAAAAAAATAAAATTTTGAATCAAATGAAAGTGTAATAAAATTGTGTACTTAATAATAACATGAGAAATCACAATAAAAAATGAAGAAGACCCGATTTTCTTCGAATCACCAAACAAATTTACATGCAAAAAAGATAAAAAGGTTGATTCAAACGTGTCCTGTTTGAGAACATCCAATAAGATGCATTGTAATGACTCTGTTATTTGTAATACTAGCTTTTATCCGCGGCGTTGTTTGCGTAGCCCTTTATTTAATATCAAAGATCATCAAATTCCAAGTAAAAAAAAGAACTTTCTTTTAATAAAAAGTATTCTGTGTCCTTTTCAAATCCTCTAAGAATATGTGTAATCGGTCAATCATGATAATCGGTTGAGTATTTTTGACGTAAAAGCGTAACAAACAAACAAACATACATACATACATAGCTTCACGCTGTATTCCGCATATAGCGCGGTAGGCAGAGGGAACCTAATGTTAAGATATTCCGTTCCCCACTTTCCGCCGTATTAAGGCATTACGTGCTGAGTGGCGGAACTCAACACCAAACCCAAGAAATGAAAAATTCCATTTCCTGAAGTGGAAATCGAACCTACAACCTGTCACGTTTACAGTCGCACGATTGTGCCTCTGCGCCACGACCGATTTTTTTGTTTCAAAATCAAAATTTTATTTATTATTTTTTAACGGAATTTTTGAAAGAGAATGGAGTGTCTTAACACTAGGTTCTCTGGTTCCCTCTGCCTACCCCGCTATATGCGTGAAGTTAAAAAAAAATATTTATTCTTTTTTTTGTAGTCTCTTTTATTTTTTCGCATAAAAGGGTAGTCAGAGAAATATAGTGTCTAGACTCTCCGCCCGATTTTGGACATTCATTTAAAGCATGCAATTTTCTGTACTGAATAGTTTAAGGCGGAACTCAACGCCGCGTTTCATCTTACCAGGGCCCAAATTGTATATGTAAGTCGAATTATCAACCTATTCACGTTTGGCACGGATATATTAAATCTAAATAAAGCTTAATAAAGCGATTCTACCGTAAATAATTGGTAGGAAGAAATTGACTGTCAAACTTTTACACAAGGCCCGCTGTTCTGCGCCGTAGAGATACGTCACATGAATTATTTATTATATACGGTTTGTTTGTTTGTACATTTTGAAACTGAAGCTTAAAAGTTTAAATTTAATGCGATTTTAATATTGTTATTTTTTTTAGCTTCACGCTGTATCCCGTTCCCCACTTTCCGCCGAATTGAGGCATTACGTGCTGAGTGGCGGAACTCAACGCAGCAATACATACATACATAGCTTCACGCTGTATCCCGCATATAGCAGGGTAGGTAAAGGGAACCTAGTGTTAAGACACTCTGTTTCCCACTTTCCTTCGAATTGCGGCATTGCGTGCTGAGTGGCGGAACTCAACGCCGCGCTTTATCTTGTTGCCAAACCCAGGAAAATAAAAAAATCCATTTCTTGAGTGGGAATCAAATACACAACCTGTCGCGTTTACGGTCCCACGTTTGTGCCTCTGCGCCACGTCAGGTGTCAAAAAAAATGTGAATATTAAAACATAATTTGACAAATTGAACCAATAATTTATCCTAATTACAAACACATACATAAACATACACATACATCGTGTTCTAGTTAACAAATACATAAATAAACACACCGTTATTCGATTTCTACGAAAATTATATGTGTTTAGTGAAACTACGCAATAAAAGTGATTAAATCGAGTGCTTTGAGAGCTCATCATTGCAAAAGTTGCATGTCAGAACCTACTTAAAAAGTGGCCGAGCCGGTGTTGGCCACGGGGAGCTACCGCTGACTTGTATATATATATACAAGTCAGCGGTGTATATTAATTATTAATTAATTAATATACATTTATGCTGTAAAAATATTGAATGAAAATTTAAAAACATTGGGAATAACGGACTTCTAATAAAATGACCGAATTCACTGAAAAGTGATATTATCTATATATTAATACGTGAAGCAAAAACTTTGGACCGATTTTTACGAAAATTACGCGGAGGAAGGTGCATGAAACTCGACACACTTAAAGTTTATAAAAAAATATAACATTAAGGAAATAAATGTTACACACTGCCATAGTTTGACATCAATCCATGTTTATATAAAGTGACATATATATATACGTTTCCAGGACGCGTTGTTAACGCGACAACGGGGACACTATTTATTTAAATAACGCAAAATCGTCAGCTAGTGCTTATGATGTTGATCCATTTAAATTTAGTTAAGGTGGAACGAGTAGTTTTTGCGTCTTTTATAATAATGTTACTTTTTCGTACATTTTATATGAAGTCAGTATTCTTTTTTTGTTAAAACATTACTACTAATATACTTTAATTCCTTTAGATTTTAAAGTCAAAGTCAAAGTCAAATAATTTCAGTCAAAATAAGAACTTACAAGCTTCATTTTTTGAACGTCAAATAACTTACCACCGGTTCACTAAATTTAATGCCTCAGACCTGAGAAGAACCGGCGCAAGAAACTCAGCGGGACTTCTTTTTTTTCTCATAATTCAATGCTTTACAAATATATATTAGTAACAATTAGGTCTTTGAAACAGACTGGAGCGAGCATTTCATTCCCAAGGCGTGTTATCATTTATAAAATCACTAATTAGGTAATAACCTTTAACACACAAACGTCTTTTCACAATTTTTTTAAATTTTGAAATGGAAAATTCTCGGACGTTTTCTGGGATCCTATTGTTTATTCCTTATTGAAATGTATCGATCGTGTTACGTTTAATTTTTTAAACGTTATGTCAATTGAGTTTGTTTGAATGAAATGTTTGAATCATCAATAATATGTAGGTATATAGTTAATATTTATATACAGAGGTGTCGTCGTCGAGGTATCGTCTAAAGACATTTTCATTTTAAAAATACTCTTTAAAAGAATTAGGTATATGTACAATTAGGATTGTAACAAAAAAAAACTTTAAATAAAAGGCTCTAAAAGGTAAAATAATTACGAATAACTGAAAAACTACCTGTCAGATATTAACTAAATTTAAATGCAATCAGAAGCACTAGCTATCATATAAAAAAGAAACATCGAAATTGATTCACCCAATAAGAAGTTTTTTTTAACTTCACGCTGTATCCCGCATATAGGAACCTGAAAACCTAGTGCTAAGACACTCCGTTCCCCCACTTTTTGTGAAAAGTTATGCGATAATACATTAAAAAATGCCTGTCGTGTCGCAGAGGCACAAGCGAATTCACAACCTGTCACGTTTACAGTCGCAGACTGTAAACGTGACAGGTTGTGAATTCGATTCCCACTCCAGGAAATGGAAATTTTCATTTCCTGGGTTTGGTAACAAGGCAAAGCGCGGCGTTGAGTTCCGCCACTCAGCACGCAATGCCTCAATTCGGCGGAAAGTGGGGAAAGGAGTGTCTTGACAATAGGTTCGCTCTTCCTACCCTGCTATATGCGGGAAACAGCGTGAAGCTATGTATGTATCTATGAACATAAAAAAAACAGTCGAGTAAGAACCTCTTTTCAAAAACTCGGTTAATAAGCATTAATATAAATAGCAAGTTCTCTTGAAAAACAAACTCTGCGACATTAATAAAGTAATAAATAGAAATATTTTCCCATTTCAAAGCACATCAAATATTTTATGAGAGGAAAGTCAATGTTTAAAGATCCTTCTCACTCAGACGTGTTTATATTGATTTACTTTAATTAAAGTAGATAATGAATTCGAGTTTAGCTTTATGCATCTTGTATGAGAGAATAGGCAGAAAGAGCTTAGTGTTTGGTCACTTCGTTCTTCACTTTCCGTCCATTTTGAGGTTATACATTGAGTGACAATAGAATAGATAATGATCGTAGATTCGAATCGCTCTTGGGGAAACATAAATATTTCCCCAAGAGGTTTAATTGAAGGGGACTGCATCCTTCCGCCGAGTTTTCACAGAAGATTGGGACAGTTCGTGTAGCCTCTGCTAGTGGCGGTTAAGGAGGAGCATCGTGAGGTTTTAGTGGGTATACGGACGCCGCATCTACAGCGGATCCGGAGTCCCACATATTCCCGTATAATTTATTAATGTAATATATTTTTAATAATAAAAATATACCATACCATGTTTTGACAACCATTTATATAAAGTGGCATATACGATGCTAGGCAACGCGTTGTTAACGCGTCAACGGGGACACCAGTAATATTTATTTCGTACCGCTTATGAAACTAAACGGTGTTGGGTCCAACAACCATAACGAATATCTCTTATCTTTGCTATGGTAACGCGTTGGGAACGCATGTTTTACACGTTAACAGGCCTAGCTTTAGTAAAACGCTGAACAAAGTTACTTTAACAATAAAAAATAGAATACTATCCTATCACTATTGGACTACTTCCAGATATCTAATACATTGTACATACTTTCACATCGGTTTTTACTTGTGTTTTTATTGTTTTAACTTCATATATATCTTCTATCCATAAAACTATTGCAGTGCAGTGAAATAGCCATGACTGTAACCAGAATGGGTTGTGCGTTGAATTCCAATTTGGGCGAATTTTTATATTTAGATCATTTTTATTTCCCTTCTCTGGTAAGATAATTTTTTGACTCTAGGTTCTCTATGCCTAACCTGCTATACTGGAAAAAGCGCCAAGCTACAAAAAATATAATAAGTAATTATAAATATGCATACTGCCCCGGAAATTCGAACCCAATAACATATTACACAGAGCGTACATTTACCACTGTGTCATAATGGTGCAATTCTCTTAAATAATTGAGAGTTAAGCAAAAAAATAATACCGACCGCATAGAAATTTACTAAAAAGTACAATTATTACGAATAACTCAAAAACTATTATAGGACCACATCAAACATCATATAAAAAAATAATTATCAAAATTGGTTTAAAAACTTATATGTTAGCACACATAAAACTCCTCCCTGTGAGGGGACGCGGTTAGAATACAGTTCCCCTCCACCGCCGGATAACGTCCCGTAAGAGGTGGGTATCTCAGTAGTTAGGTGGTAGAAGGTTCGTCCTCCGTCTGGCTCGCGACCACTATCATGTCAAAGACGAACCGCCAAACATCTAATAATGTATTCCGGTTCAATGACATGTAAGTCATGTTTTCCCTATTCCCACCCATTCACTTCCCCAGAATGTGGTGGTTCCGATAGCGAACTACTACATTGTCCTCCCCTTCCGTCTATATCACTTAGGTCGGCAACGCATTTACTTCACCTCGGTGTCGTAGATGTCCGTGGGCGAAGGTAACCACTAACCATCATGTCCTTCTGCTCGTTTGACCTCCGTTATCCAAAAAAAAAACACAGTGGAATCGATAACCTGATTTTTTGATGTCGGTAAGTGTGGAGTGTTTAGACACTAGAATCTCTCTGACTACCCTACTATGGGGTAAAAATACTTGTTTAATATTATATATATATATATATATATATATATATATATATTGCGTTTGTAATTACTCAAACCACTAACGATGGAAATTTAGGAGACGTTGTTTATTTTACAATTTAGCTGACGTCGAGTTTGGAGTTGCTTTAAACTTAAATACTAATAAATTGAAGAGTTGATTATTAAACTTGCATATTAAATAATCATAACAGAATTTAATATATTTGTGCTTGGCGTGAATTGGTTGATAAATCGTAATTGCATACTTTTCTGCGCTGGCATGTTTTTTTATAGCTCCACGCTGTATCCCGCATATAGAAGGGTAAGTAGAGAGAACCTGAGAACCTAGTGTTAAGACACTCCGTTCTCTTGGGAATCAAACACACAACGTGTCCCGTGACTATATGTATATCCACCCCGTTAATAAAGCATTCCCAATATCTTAGTTTTATAAAATATGTATACAAGTGACTTATCAATCTATTCTCGCTTCGTATGGATATAAAACAGATGTTTTTTTCTAGTGTTAAGACACTCCGTTCCCCACTTTGAATTTTTTTAATCTATCGTAATTTTTTTAATAAGAGAATAGTTGAGTAATCATTTTAGATTTTCGAACGTCAAACAAAATTCCAATAGAAATGAAGATTTTACGAAATTTTGCAAAGTTAGATTCTATTAAGCATCAAATAAATTAAAAATTAAACGCCTGTCGTGGCGCAGAGGCACAAGCGTGCGACTGTAAACGCGACAGGTTGTGGGTTCGATTTCCACTCCAGGAAATCTAAAAGTTTATTATTTTCATTTCCTGGGTTTGGTAAGAAGGCAAGGCAGGGCAATGAGTTCCGCCACTTAGTACGCAACGCCTCAATTTGGGAAACGGAGTGTCTTAACACTAGGCTCTCAGATACCCTCTGCTTACCCAGCTGTATGCGGGATACAGCGTGAAACTAAAAACAAATACCTAGTCTCAAGATACTCTTCGTCCGAAACTGAAATATTACGTATTGTTAAGCGGAATTCAACACCGCATTTCTTCTTACAGAAGTGAAGAAAGTATAATGATTTAAAAATAACTTAACACTTGTATCGCCGGTTATTATCTAATATCCTTACTTACTTCTATAGCTAAATTATACTATATATTTATTGTTATATTATGGGTAAAGCAAATATTTTTTTTATAAATTGTAGCCTATATGTTATTCTGATGTATAGACTATATTACCATAAAGTTACATCTAGATCCGTTCAGTAATTTCTGCGTGAAATATCAAAAATTCCTCACAAATTTTCGCATAAATTATATTAGTAGAATAATAATAATTTTATCTAAGCGTGCCAATGAATTATATTTTAACTGTTTAATATTTTAATATATGCAACACCTGTCTGGTGCAGTAGTAGCGTAATTACAGAGGTTACTAGAACGATTCTCGCCTGAGGCAATTTGTATTGACCATAGATTGATAATATATAGAAGTGTCAAACTTATAACTTAAGTTATACCATTATTTTTTTTGCAGTTTCACGTTTTTTTTCAAATTGCAAGATTATCAAAGAGAACCTAGTGTGAAGATATTCCGTTCTCTTCTTTGCAAGCAAGTTTTATCTCACTAAAACGGGAAAATAAAAAGAATTTAAATATAATTTCTCCTAAGTGGAAATCGAACCCACAACCATTCGCATTTACAGACAATGTCCCAATTAAACCATAATAGTCTCAGATTAATATTTTTTTTAAATTAATCTTATGAATATTTTCAATGTTATCAAAAAAAATATTAAAATACATACATACATAGCTTCACGCTATATCCCGCATATAGCAGGGTAGGCAAAAGGAAACTAGCGTTAAGACACTCCGTTCCCCACTTTATTATATATTATATTAAAATATTTTTATATATAAAAAATAGGGCTTATTTAATGCCATGATGGTCTCAATGAAAAATGTTTTTTTTAAATTACGCAACAAATATATTTAATTTCCAAAAAAAATAGGAAGTAAGAGAACGGAGTGTCTTAACACTAGGTTTTCAGGTTCCCCCTGCCTACCCTGTTATATGCGGGATACAGCGTGAAGTTAAAATATATATATGTGTTTCAAAATATATATATATAATTAAAAAAATAAAAACCCAAACTCACCGTACGGCAACAACCCTCGACCTTCGCTAGTATTATTAAAAAAAATACCATCCTTGACGTCACTCCTGTCAACTTTCCTCTTAAAATTCCTTTTAAAGCCATAACAGCATATCAATATACAGATAAACACTACGTAACCGACGAGTTTCGTACACATTTTCGATTCATAATTGAATTTAAAAACAAAATCTTTGGCACTAAAATACTTAAGAATATTATTTCAACTATAGTTAATACAATTTATGTTATTTTTAAACATATATAAACATTTTTCGCGGGCAAACAAGGTAGCCATGTTTGGTGCGCGTGCGCATGTCTCTGAGCGTTTTCGCGACTGTGTTCTCGAGGCAAAGGAACAAAAAAGATAAGCTACCGCGACCCGGTTTCTCGTATCACTGGATTCCAATACGTTTCTTATTGAAATTGTAAAAGTACTGATAATCTATTAAATATAGATGTAGGTGATTTTTTAATTAAATTTTTATTATATATGTTAATTATTGTAGCGAATTTTGAGGTTATCGTGGCGCAGTGGGTCAATGGATGACTGTAAACGCGAGTGGTTGTGGGTTCGATTCCCATTCAATGAAATACATCCACACATATATAGCTTCACGCTGTATCCCGCATATAGCAGGGTAGGCAGAGGGAACTTAGTGTTAAGACACTCTTTTCCCCACTTTTCGCCGGATTGACGCATTGCGTGTTGAGTGGCGGAACTCAACGCTGCACTTTGCCTTGTTACTAAATCCAGGAAATGAAAAAATCCAGTTCCTGGAGTGAGAATCGAACCTACATATCAGTGAAATAAGTTTTATTTAAATTTCGCCACCTTGATAAGACGTTTAGCGTTTTAAATTTATAATAGTAGTTAAAAAACAACTTCAGCATGTTAGTCAGAGTGAATCTATTTCCAAAACATTTCGCTGAATTGAGACATTGAGTGCTAAGTGGTGGTACTCAACGCCGCGCTTTGTCTTGTTACTAGAGCGAGGATATGAAAATACTAAATATTAATTAATATTTTCATTTCCTGGGAATTGAACCCACAACCTGTCTCGTTTATAGTCGCACGCCTGTACCTCTGCGCTACGACAGTATATTAACATATTATTTCAATAAATAATATTATTATGAATAATATTCATATTTGTTATAGATATAACATATTTAAATCACTTTGATCACCGTAGCGTATTATGATGTGATATATCTTCAAACGGCGTAAACATATGAACACATATCCGATTAACTCATTCATAGCGCGAGCCTGAATAGTTTTTATGTATTTTTATATAATAACTAGATTGTTATATTATGGCCAAATAACACATTTTTTAATGAATTATAGCTTATGTGTTCTGTGTATTAATCTAAAGTTCCATCATAAATTTTCACATTTATAATTTTTTTTTATGGATAACAGATGGCAAACGAGCAGAAGGACCACCTGATGGTAAGTGGCTACCTTCGCCCATTGACATCTACAACACCAGAAGTGTTGTCAATGCGTTGCCTACCTAGACAATACAGATGGAAGGGGAGGACAATGTAGTAGTTCGCTATCGTAACCATCACACTCTGGGGAAGGGATGGGGTGGGATAGGGGAAAACCAGGCTTACATGCCATCGAACCGGAACGCATCTTCAGATATTTGGCGGTTCATCTTTGACATGATAGTGGTCGCGAGCCAGTCGGAGGACGAATCTCCTACCATCTGCCTACTGGGATACCCGCCTCTTACGGGACGCTACCGGACGCTACGCGGAGGGGAATTGTATTCTAACCCCGTCCCCTTACAGGGAAAAAATCAGGGAAGAATGCTAGTAGTGTTTCACACTATTTTGTAATATACATTTTTATAGCTTCACGCTTCATCTCACATAACATGGTGGTCATAGAGAATCTAGTGTCAAGACACTCCGATCACCGCTTACTGCCTAATTTCTAGACAATATGTGTTAAGTGGCGGAACTCAACGCCGAGTTTTGTCTTACAAAAGCAAAGAAATGAAAATAATTTACATATAATCATTCGCCCGAAAGAGAGTCTAACTCCCAAGCAAACGCGTTTATAGTCAGAACATGTTCCACTGCGCCACGACGGTGTTGACGACAAATGTTATATTTAATAACATTAACTCTTTTCAGGGCTCCAGAGCGGAGCCTTTAAAATTTGTAGTCAAGCTGGGCTCCGCTGGTGGGATAGTGCAAATAATTTAAAATAATAATTTCTGATGTGACAACAAAAGCTACTAACATATATTTAGTCGAAATATCAAATAAGGTTCTTTTTGGTATCTATTATGTTAACAACAAAAAAGCTAATAAGAAAAAACTTCGAGTGCAAAGTGTTACAATTTAACAGTATAAAAAACATTTAAAAGAACCTCTCATCCGCCATCTTGAAGCTATCTAAGATTCGCAATTTTTCATCTGCGCTGTATTCTACAAGTCATGCCCTTTCATTTGATACCAATATTTGAGAGATTGTAAAGAAGTATGTACCAACGAAATGGTAGATAGCTTTTTTGCTATGGCATATTAAATTAAAGATGATATTGATCATTCATAACTCGATACTTACCGTCATATTAATGCCAAATTACACTATTTTATTACTGACTTTAAAAACAGATGAATTATCATTATACTATTTCTTTTTAACTTCACGCTTTATCTCGCATATAGCAGGGTAGACAGAGGGAACCTGAGAAACTAGTGTTAAAACACTCCGTTCCCCACTTTCCGCCTAATAGCATTGCGTGCTGAGTGGTGGAACTCAACGCCGCGCTTTGCCTTGTTACCAAACCCAAGATATATAAATACTAAACTTTTTCATTTCCTTGAGTGGTAATCGAACCCACAACCTGTCGCGTTTATAGTCACACCCTTGTACCTCTGTGGCACGACAGGTGTTAAATTCACAGAAATATTTACTGAAATAAAAAAAAATTCAAGAAAAAGCTAGCAGACATAAGACAGCATGTAGTACCATAAACAAGTTATATTCTGCCACTAAACACAAAACGAAAACCTACGAACGGAGTGTATCGTCACTAGTTTCTCTACGCCTATCCTATTAGAAAGAAAGCCACCTAAATACACGTGTTTAAACACTATTTATAGGTATATTCCACAAATTACACGTAGGTACATGTTGTCCCGCACGCGATCTGCAGTCTAATTAGAGAAAGTGCAATTTTCCTAACCCATTCGTGATTTACACTTGAATTACGATTTACTTTGTCGGGAATTAAATAGAATTAACTTACTTTGTGAGATTTATTTTAACTTTTAAGTTAATATGGGCCGTTGTGGTATAGTATACTGTAAATACATCTGGTTATGGGTTCGATTCCCACGGGGTAATGATAATATTTAAATGATTTTCATTTCCCCGCTCTGGTGCAACAATGTGTCGAATTAAAGTAGAGGGAGGACGATAGAGGGAGTTTTACTTTCAAATTATTAGGCCCATTTATGAATTTAGACGTTTTTCTTAGCTTTACGCGGTATTCAGCATATAGCAGTGTGAGCGGAAGGAACCTGAGAACCTAGTGTTGAGACTCTCCGTTCTCTTTTAACATTTCCGTTCCCCACTTTCTGTCGGTTTGAGGCATTGCGTGCGCGAATTTTATGATTTATCAACTTATTCACGCCAGGTATAGATACAGAAAATAAGAACAAATATATAGCGAACTGACAAACTAAATACAGGCTATAACCGTTCTGTACACTCATGCGTAATTGTTAGGAAGTAATGGATCATTACATACAATCGTAATTCAAGAAAGTCTGTTTTTAAAGATAACCATTTAGTTTCTTTTACACAAACAAAAATGATTTCAATAGTATCGTTCCTGAGACCTATAGTGGCGCAGTGGCATAAGCGTGCAAGTTGCACGCCGCTGATTGTGTCTTCGATTCCCACACTAGGAGATGAAAATGTTAAAGGTAAGGCGCAGCGTTGAGTTCCGCCACTCAGCACGCAATACTTTTATTCAGTGGAAAGTGGGGAACAGACATTAAAAATAGAACAGAGTGTCTAAGCACTAAGTTCTCAGGTTTCCTCTGCCTACCCTGCTATGTGCGGGATATAGCGTGAAGTTAAATATAAAAGAATCGTTCCTCTAAATGAAAATCGAACCCACAATCACGTTTACAATCAAATTCTGCCCTACTGTGCCACGATGGCATGCTACCTACATACATATATTTACAAACTAAAGCGCATACAGTTGGCCGCATATCGATCAAAGTGAACTCCCATTGTAGTCAGATTGGCAGGCTAATTGTGCAAGCAATACACGAACTGAGCGTTTAGTGCTTCCTGTAATATAGTTGATTGCGTTCATTTTGTTTGTTGTATCTGTTAATTTATAAATTAAAAAACGTTATATATGCTTTTGTATTATAAAAAGTCCTAAATTTTATTAATTTGTTTTGAAAACGGAGGAGTTTATAAATTTGACTGTATGTTTTTGTGTGTGTTATCGCATAATTTTTTACTGGGTGAACCAATTTTTGATGATTTTTTTTTTGCTTCACGCTGTATCCCGCATATAGCAGGGACAGAGGAAACCTGAGAACCTAGCGTTAAGACACTCCGTTCTCTTTCAATAATTCCGTTCGCCACTTTCCGCCGGATTGAGGCAGTGCGTGCTGAGTGGCGGAGCTCAACGCCTTTGCCTTGTTACCAGACCCAGGAAATGAAAATACTAAATATTATTTAAAATTTACATTTCCTGAAGTGGGAATCGAACTTACAACCTGTCGCGTTTACAGTCCCGCGCTTGTGCCTTTTCTTTTTTATTAAAATCTTAATTATGTGTGCTATCTATACTTAATAGCAAAACGCATTTTATATACATTTGTATTTAAATATGGGGAACGGAGTGTCTTAACACTAGGTTCCCTCTGCCTACCCTGCTATATACGGGATACAGCGTGAATGTATGTATTTAAATATGCCCAAATTTTACTTAAATAAATGGATAGTATTGAATAGTGTTTCCGCACCAAGTGTAATTAGGTCGGTTAGTCGATTTGCATGTACAAGTTTGTAACCATTAATAGGCATTAGTATTTATTATTAACCGACTTCACAGAAAGGAAATTATCAATCGTACTGATTTTTTTGTGTGTTACCGCGTAACTATACTGGATGAACCAATTTTGATGATATTTTTTATTATAGCTAGTGGATCTGGTGTGATCCCATATAAATTTAGCTTAGGTTTTTGAGTTATCTGTAATAATTTAACTTTTAGTGCATTTAATTTTAAATTGGTTTTCTTTTTGTAAAAATCTTAAATACAGACGTACATAATTATTCTCTGAATAGTACTCATTATGAGAAATTCTCTTAACTTTGTCAAAGTCATGCTTAACATTTGTTTTGCATTGAATAAATGAAGTTCTAAACAACTTGTATGGTAAAACTTTCCACAAACAGAAATCAAACGTGTTTGATTTTTGATATATTCATATTCCGATTCATTCATATATTTATGGTGAAAACTTTTATAGGCGCGTATTGGAAAAATCTTATGGGTTTCGTGTCAGTAATATGGTAATCTTTAACCAGCACGTAAAAACTGTTTACTGTCTGCAGTTAGGAAATTCAAAATGTTTTTATATTTTTAAATCTTTATAATATATTTAGGAATAGAAAAAACATATTTATAAAACGTATAAAAATTTTAACGCGGCGAGACTCGAACCCGCGTCTCTTGGAAATAGTCCAAGCGCTCTGACAGCTAAGCCACACGTTCTTAGAGTCTACGCAAGTACGCAACTTACTTTTTTTTTATACATAAGATAGTGCGTAGTAATTATATCCATTAGTATATAAGTATCTATAGTTGTCGCCTGTCGTGGCGCAGAGGCACAAGCGTGCGTCTGTAATCGCGACAGGTTGTGGGTTCGATTCCCACTCTGGAGTGGGAATTTCCTGATTTCCTTACCCAGGAAATTAATAATGACATTTCCTGGGAAATGGAATTATTAATTTCCTGGGTTTGATAACAAGGCAAAGCGCGACAGTAGTAGTAGTTAAACATACATAGCTTCACGTTGTATCCCGCATATAGCAGTGTAGGCAGAGAGAACCTAGTGTTAAGACACTTCGTTCCCCATTTCTCGCCGAATTGAGGCATTGCGTGCTGAGTGGCGGAACCTGCCGTGGCGCAGAGCACCAGCGTGCGATTGTAAGCGCGGCAGGTTGTGGGTTCGATTCCCACTCCAGGAAATGGAATTTTTCATTTCCTGGGTTTGGTAACAAGGCAAAGCGTTGAATTGCGCATCTCAGCACGCAATGCATCAATTCGGCGGAAAGTGGGGAACGGAGTATCTTAACACTAGGTTCCCTCTATCTATCCTGCTATATGCGGGATACAGCGTGAAGCTATGTATGTATGTACCTTAATTATTTTCTTTCTTTCTAGTTATTATTTATTTCTGTCACTTGAAGCAGTATGTTAAAAAACAAATTCATTTACTTATTTACTTACTTACTAATTCTAGTGTTTAAAAATAATAGAAATTGTTAGAAATCGTACTTTAACAAAACACTTAACCTATGTCTCGATTTCACCATAAAAGTTTCTTTTAAATGATACCTTGACGTGAGTACGCAGAAGGCTATTATCTACATGACAAATGGAATTTAGCGACCTTTGAGACCTTGTGGTGTAGTGCAACAGCATCTGTAAATGCGAGTGGTTGCGGGTTCGATTCCCAATCGGGGGACTGATTATATTTAAATTATTTTCATTTCTTCTGGTAAGAGAAGGAGCGGTATTGAGTTACGTCACTTGACATGTAATGTATCGAATTCGGGCAGAAGATACTGTTAAAACAATTTCCCGCATAGCAGTGAAGGTAGAAATCTGTTATCTAGAAACTATTGCCACTTAGGGGAATGATTATTTAAAGTTATTTTTATTTCTCCACTCTATCTTCACTTCACGCGTATATGGATTGTATAATTATATTTTTAGGGCAACAAAATTAATTAAAATTAATAATATATATATATATATATAGATTCTTGCATTTTTACACCTGCAAATGTTTTACTCTTGCTCTCATACCCATAGGTTGACTGGAAGAAATGTTTATTAGAAATAAATCCACCTTTGCCAACAATATTGTTTATACTATATTAATTGTTTTTACAAAGTGCAATAAAGAATACATATATATTATATTACTGTACAGAAAGAAACCAAAAAGAATGCGTCTCAAAATAATTTTCCCGTTATGGTCGGACAAGGATATCAGATGCTATGAAAATATTATATGAACTATTAATATTTCTTAATTTTTTAATTAATAAATCGAATTTAATTCAATTATCAATATAAAATAATATATTTATATTTTTATACTAAAATAGTATCTTAGTAATAGATCACTATTTTACTTACAACTATTGTGTTTCTTAAATTAAGACAACGTGACGAATGCCGGAACTCAACGCTGTGCTTTATCTTACCAGAACGAGAAAATGGAAATCCAGCTGCGCCACGAAGGCTTTTAAGGAAGGAAAAGCCATATTGGTCCAGGATTCCTATATAAAATTTGAAAAAATAAATGAAACACTTGTATTTATACCGTATATTTATTATTGCTTCGTTCTAAATTGTAAACAATTCGTTGAAATACCACAAACAAAACTGCGCTTCACGCACTTATTAAATAAACGAGAAAATACATAAAAATAATACCATCAAAATACAGAAAAAAAAACAAAATTCAACAGATTATATATATATCTCCAAAATAAGACATCGACACTACCTTGTATAATTTAAATACTGTTATTGTCATTAAATACACTTTTTTCATTAATATTCTCTAAATATATATAATTTACAGAAACAGCTACCCTTTAACGCTGATTTATCTATATATTCTATAATCGAATTGAAATAGAATCGATTTATAGAAAAAAATCGATTTGAATATTTAAAAAATCAGCATTCCCTATTGATAGCTGGATAGAGTATAATTTATAACTTAACTGTTACATCAGATCAAGTTAAAATAAACTTAAAACTAAGTGTGGTTTAAAAAATTATTATTTAAACTGTTTGTGCAACACCGAACATTTTAATTAATATTTTTATATGGTAACTATTTTAGGGCCACAGATAAAAATTCTTTGTTAAATACCAAAAATATCGATTTTTTTTTATTGTTTCAAAATAAATCCTCTTCTATTTTCTTTTGATAATGTAGCACCATAATATATTTACAATAACACTCTGTTAGGAATCAGATATAGGAATCTCTGTAACAAAATCGATTTGCGAAACGAGTTTAATATATTATAAAATTAATCGATTAAGTCCTTATTATGTTAATCATACAAAATAATATTTATAAAGTCATAAAAATAATTGTTTGATATATTATATGTTCATAAATTGAAATATAGTTATTCAAAATATGCTTCTCTCTTTCTAATAATCAATAAAAACTCTGACATTAAAAAAAACCGGTAATTACGTGTATTACTTTCACTATTTCACTATTCTTTGTCATATAAATTATTTCAATTTAAAAAATATCGATTATCATCTGAATAAACAATCTATTTACAAAATAAAAGAATTTTTATCTGTGACCGTCATAGGTTATTTGAAGGCGCTAAGAGCACCGAAACAACAAATAAGCGTAAATATATTAAAATCGTTCATTTCCCACGTTCAATCAAATAGTCAGTCAGTGAGGTCAGTCAAAAAAAGTCGAGTCATATAATCGAACAGAAAACGTGAGAAATAATCGATTTTAGATAAAACGGCAAATCGATATAACTAACATTACATAAAATTGTATCAAATCTCTGTACAAAAAACTTAACTAACTGTGAATAAACCCAATATCGATAAAGCCTCATCACACGAACATTAATGAGATCGCAATTTTTAGCAATTGTCTTGTTAACGTACAAACAATCATAAATCGATAATATAAATAAATTAATATTAGATTGAAAATCGGAAAAAAGGTTGTTCTTTCCGATTTCAACCGAACCTCGACCTCTTTTAATCAAAAATTAAAAAAAACAAACTACAACGTAGTTTTTATATAGTTTAAAAAGTTATATTTCATAGTAATATTATTGCCATCGATAATAAAAGTTCGTTTATTTCGTTCAGTTTGGACCTACGGTATAACCCTAAATATTCCGAATTCACTACTTATGTTATTATATATGTATGTATATTTGGACAAAAATTCTACTTTAATTATAATAAGATAGCATTTATATTAATATATATATTAATATATATATATATACATATATATATATTGATAACGGATGACAAACGAGCAGAAGGACCACCTGATAAGTGGTTAGCTTTGCCCATTACATCTACAACACCAGAGATGCTGTAGATGCGTTGTCGAGTCACTGTCAATGTTATACCCAACTTCCTTTTCAGGCAAAGACTGAAACGCATTCTGCCACATTTTTTAAACTTTATCATCAGAAATTTCATTATATTCATCCAATGTTGCCAGTTTATGGCCAATTTCTTTATTTTTAGGCTCCTATTTTAGATCTTTTTTGTAATATTTAACTGCATCCTCGTACATATATATATATTCTATCATTGTATATGTCACTTTATACAATATAAACTATAAGTGTGCCAAGTTTCATGCTCCTCCGTCCGCTTAATTTTCGTAAAAAGGTATCCAAAATTTTTTCTTCACGCATATAATATAATATATAAATTTTTGTAGTAATATTAACTGTCAACATAAATGCTATCTTATTACAATTCGAATAAATATATTTATTTTATATAATTATATTATTATAATTGGTTAATGATTAAAATATGGTGCTTTAGATATAAAACCATGTGCAGTGCTTTTTAATATATAGAATAATATAGTATGTATGTATGTTTGTATGTATGACTGTATGTATGTCATATCGTCGGCTTAATGTTAAAACCTGCTAACTCCATATCTAGTAAATTATCAGTAGACACAAAAATCTTATTTTTAAAAAACATGAAAATATATTATGAAAAGGCTTTTACTTTAGATGCGTGCGACTGTAAACGCGATAGGTTGTGGGTTCGATTCCAAGGTAACAGAGTAGTAATAAGGCAAAGCGCGGCGTTGGGTTCCACCACTCAACACGCAATGCCTCAATTCGGCGGAAAGTGGAGAACGGAGTGTCTTAACACTAGGTTCCTTCTGCCTTCCCTCTGTATGTATGTAAATTTTAAAGGTGAAATTTTGAAGACATAAGTTTGACAGTTTCACTCATCACACTTTTTTGACAATTTAAAATGAAAACTGATTGAAAAAAAAAAAACAAAATTAAAAAAAATATATACTTAGCAGGTTTAAACTCTAAGTTGACGACATATCAATTAAAATTTTTATATAACTCATATTTGTGAGTAAATGGTCTAAGCTTTAGTAAAAAAACGATCTAGATTTTATGAAAAAATCAATAATGTCAACAGTAAAGATTTTTTTAATACGTTTCATCGGATTCTGTTAACGCCACAACTTTCAACAGCCTATAATATTATTATAGATAATATAAGAACTGCAATTTAATTGAATTTCACTTGTCGTGTTTTAGGTCAAAGAAAACTAGATTCGAACTTGGACCACGAATTAGTAAATTTTTACTACCAAGCCACATGCTTATACTGTTTTATTAGGTTCTTTTTCAATATGTTTAAGGTAACATATCACTATGATTTTTTTATTACTTTGTAAAAAGAAGTTAACAGTTTTAAGTGCGAAAAAGTTGAAATATTTATTTTTTCTAATAGGGATGTTGAGTAATTTCTATAATTATAATTTTAAAAAAAGTCGATTAGTCCGAGTATTGTCTTTTTTGTAAAATGAATTTTTCAATTTTTCAAAAACCAAAATCTACTGAAAGGTCAAACCACCTGAGATTCTAAAAAGTACTGCAAAGTGTTTGAATTATCAAGTTTTTTAAAGTTTATCCATTTAAAATAGTTTCATTTAAAAACATATAGAAATCAAATAATATGAAACAACAATATATGACGTCACTTGTCATTACAACTTTCTGTCTTATAACAATAATAAAAGGTCCATTTTAATATTTTTAGACCATTATTTCTCATAATAATTATTTTTTAATCTGTGAAATTTCAAAATTTAATTATTTCAACATCCCTTTCTACTTTATATATATAGATATAAATATATTAGACACGCATATAAAAATGTATACATCACAAGTTCTAACATTTTTTTTAAGTGACAAAAACATGTCAAATAGTCACGTGGTCTTGTGACGTCATATGTCATATATATAAACGGTAAACTGACAATACCTCCTACTGACATTTGTAATAAATTCAGACACTCCGTTCCCCACTTTACCGAATTGAGGCATTGCGTGCGTGGCGGAACTCAACGCCGCGGTTTTTTTTCGCACTTTTTTATTTCTATCGTTTTCAAATAATTTTTAGACACGTTGGTTAGTTACGAGATATATCCACAATTTTATTTTAAAGTCGTTGCAACGAAACATACACTAAGGAGATTTCACTAAAACATGCTAACAGTGCGTTTAAAACGATAAACTTAACAAATTGAATTTAACAAAATGTCAGATAGGACGTTCCCCATTTTCCGCCGAATTGAGGCATTACTGAGTGGCGGAACTCAACGCCGCGCTTTGCCTCGTTACCAGAACAAGGAAAATACTAAATATTATTTAATATTTCAATAGGGAACGAAGATTTTAAGAGAACGGAGTGTCTTAACACTAGGTTCTCTGGTTCCATCTGCCTACCCTGCTATATGCGGGATACAGCGTGAAGCTAAAGAAATCAGTTAGAAGGTATTGGCAGTTTACCGTCGATATGTTGGTATATTTTTAAATATCTAATACTAAGAAAGTTTCTATACTATTGTTCCCTACATACTAAGCTAAGAAATGAAGTCTACGCTTAGGTTTTAGGTCTACATTGATCTAGTCTAGTCTAAGACACTCATATTTCATGTTTTTTTTTATTATAAATATTAAAACTTGTTATAGTCTGTATAATTGTCTATTGGCACCTATTTGTTTTGTTTATAAATGAAAAAAAAAATGGTTTTTTTTATAAAAAAAAAACTTTGATTATACTTATATGAAAAAAAAATCGTGAATCAAAAACGTCATGTCAATTTTTCTAACATTCCTCATCATCACTGACAAAGTAGTGACATTATTATTCCTCAAAAAATCGATTCTCAAAAACGAATTATACCATTCGATTGTTCATCACAATAAAAATCGATTACCACTCGATATTAAAAACTTTACATGTATTGTATAAATACATTGAAATCGTCTCCTTTAGTCTTTAGCACCTTCGCAGTACATTCTATTATGAATTTTAGACCAATTCTGAACACTTACGTTTGGAAATATGATAAAAAACCTAATAATACTAAATAAAAAGCACCAAGTAAGGAAATATTATTTAAATAAATTAAATAACAGACGAAGTATATAAGAATATATAAATTATTAAAAAAGTAAAAAAAAAAAAATTACAATTATTATACTTTTTTATACTGTATGTAGATAAGAAATATATTTGAAAAAGTTATTAGTAAAATCATTAATCGTATTGCTAAAATCGATATGAATTTCAAAATTATTAACACGTATATCTGTAGTTTAAAAAGAGTAAATATTACAACCACTATTTTTCAAGAAATTCGAAACATGATTAAATATCGATTACAGATAAAATAGTAATAAATAGTATATAGATTAAAAAACCTGACAAATGTTTAGCAAAAAATTTTTTGAAAATTTTTTAGTAAGATTTCCACAAACCTTTAATAGCTTTTAGTTTCGGTGATTTTTTCGTAGCTTCCAATTCTTGTTTGAAACTGATTATGAATTTCTCTCTCAAACTCAATCTTGGCGAAGAAGGTTTCAGCAAAAACTTCTTCAAATCATTCGTGAAACTACTCGCCGTGTAATTCGGTTCATCTTTCATCGATTCATCGTTACTCGATTCGAGAAACGATACCGATTTATTCGATTGCAACGAATTCTTCCTTTCTCTAGTCCGAGTTGTTTTCGATCGAGAACTGATTGTTTTACTCGATAGGCTATAACTCTTGGATGCGAGTGAATATTCGTCTTCAATCGAATCGAGAGTATCGGTTGATCGATTACATATTTTGCAACAAAACCGACAATGTTCCACATCTCTATGATACTTTCCGTTGCAGAGAACATAATTATCCGGCTTCAAAGTATTCTTATCTCTATAACGATAATTTTTATCACTTCTTCTCGACTTCCTTCTTTTGCATTTAGGACAATTATTTTTAGCGATTTTTCGCAATTCCTTGAGGAATTCGTAATCGATTTCAAAATATTTGACGTCCGGTTCCGAATAGTATCTCTGATCACTGTCAGTGAAGTCGTTTTTGGGTTTTTTCTTTGTTTTTTGTTTGGGCGAGTCCGGTTGTCCTGGGTCCGAGTAATATCTGACATCTACGTCAGAAATGGGAGGATCATTATATTTGCAGTGTGAGCAGAAGGTGACTGACTTCTGTTTAGAGGGAGTGCTGGTGGAGGGAGTCGTGGAGGGGGGGTTGGAGGGTGTGGTGGAGGGGGGAGTGGGGGGCAAAGGTCAGGCCTGTGCTGAGGGCACCCATAGTGTTTTGTTCTGTTCCTCTTCGACTGCCTCTTTGATTTGAGTGCACATGTACGCTATGTTCACGCCCGCTGGTATTTCCGCTGGAAATTAGTAATAGTAGGGTAAGTTTTTTTTTTTTTTACACATTTAAAGGATTTTAATATTGATTCAAAACCCCATATTTAATTTACCCTTATTGTATGGAACTCAACGCCGCAATTAGTCTAAATAGACCAACTAAATATAAAAATTCTTAAGCAGAATTTAAACTTAAAAACCCATACATAATTTAAAAATATCTAATTCGCAACAATCCAATATTTAAACTATCTCATTTAAAAAAAAACAATTATGGCATAGTGAAACACCGTCTGACTGATAACACAATTGGTTGTAAGTTCAATCCCCACTCGGGGGAATATACAAATTATTTTCATTTCCCCGCCATAGTGAGACAAAATATTATATATTCTGCCACTTATCATACAAATGAATACAAAAACGAGAACAGAGTGTCTTAACACTAGGTTCTCAAGTCAAAATTTTGAATCAATCTTTAAATGTGTTGTAAATTATATTTGGTATTTTTAATGAATTTTTATTATTATAAGCATGAGTTAAATCACTTTAAACTGAGTAATTATTTAAGCGCCTGAGTAATTATTTTACCGCCTGTCCTGGCGCAGAGGCACAAGCGTGCGACTGTAAACGCGACAGGTTGTGGGTTCGATTCCCACTCCAAGAAATGGAATTTTTCATTTCCTGGGTTTGGTAACAAGGCAAAGCGCGGCGTTGAGTTCCGCCATTCAGCACGCAATGCCTCAATTCGGCGGAAAGTGGGGAACGGAGTGTCTTAATACTAGGTTCCGCATATAGCAGGAGAGGCAGAGGTGCCTACCCCACTATATGCGGGATACAGCGTGAAGCAATGTATGTATGTAATTATTTAAATGTTTTTTAATTAAATTATATTTTGATATTTATTGCCAAGTTAAAAAAATTCTCAAGTACAAATTTATTAAAAAAAAAAACAATCGAATATTACAAAAATGGTAACAAAATATCTAATTATATCAAAGGCACTCTGTATTATATAAAATATATTAAAAAAAATAAAACTACCCTCATAGTTAAAAGAAACGTGAATTTAAAAAAAAATTAACCAACCTGATATAAAATTCCTATACTCATTTTCCACTTTCAATCCATGTTCATACATTTCCTTAGCCGCCTTCGCCGACACTTTGTCTGCGGGATACCTCGTGTCCTTCACTTCTTTTATTTGCTTAAACGATTTGAACTTGATGAATAAAACTATTGGATATATTTGATGTTTGTGTAGCTTCTCTATTGTTGGTACGCTCACATCTATTATACAGTGGATGCCCTGTTAGAGAAATATAGAGGTTAAAATTATTAAATTAAGAAATAAATAATAATAAGAGAGAAAAGTAAAAAAATCATGATAAAAAAGAACATAGAAATTACTACACCAAAACATAAAAATAATATATAATTTTGTATATTTTTATAATTTCAATATTTTACTAGGAAAAGACATAAATTCATCAGCAAATCATTTTACAATTAAAAAAACTATAAGTAATATTACTTATATAAATGAGTGATGAAACGAACTTATTTGAAACTTTATTATTTTAGCATAACTGTTCTTTGAATAGATTCCTAGATATACTCAGTTACAAAGCTTGAGTTTTAGATTGTAGAACAAAAGAAACCGAACCAGCAAAAAAATTACTATTATATCTATTTTCCTAAGGAATAACAGTTTTACGGCTATAAAGAAAACATATAACATCATATAAACCCTTACATTGTCACATTACATAACGCTGCCATTTGTTTGACCGATTGCATATTCTTAGAGAGAACCTAGATTCATGGACGATTAGTTACCATCTGTGACCTATTATTTTAGTTCATATTATAGGTAAGCCGTAACCTTTACCTTACCCAACTAACCCTCAAACCGGTGGCGAGGCGTCCATACAACACGGTTTTCATCGGCTTGCCTAATTTTTTAAAGTACAAGTATGAGACCTCAAAAAATATAACCGAGTTCGCAAAAAAAGAAGGTCAAGAAAGGTGTCAGAGATAAAAAAAAAAAACAGAAAAAAATTGGGTATAAAATTGCAAAAAAAGAAGCTCAGACATCTTAGCACCCTAAAAAAAAGTCATCACCAAAACTCGATAGTGAAATTACAATATACCTTCACATGTTATACCGGCTTCCCTAAATATACCGGGTTCTTTAAAAATGACCGGCTCGTCTAACTAAAACTTTCACCCAACGCCACTGCCTCAAACCCTTACCTTATCATAGGTAAGCCCCCTTACGTTAACATAACCAGCCCCAAGCCCTTACCTTGTCCGCCAAGTCCCGCAGCGCGCGCGGGTCGGGACGTGCGCGCGCGAACACGTGCGGCCAGTCCGTCACCAGCTTGCCCGCCACGCACTCCCTGAGGGGACCCAGTACGGCTACTGGTCGCTTGCTACCATCTGTTTTGGAGTTAATGTTATGTAATATCATTTTTAAATTACGCTAGTTTTTCATGAGTTGTGTGTTTTCCAAAGTGATATAAAAAAGCAGGACTTCCTAATATTACTAGCGACTTACTAAGCCGGTCTCATTATTTTCCATAAAGCTAAAAAAAATTTTAGAAGTAAATATTTTTTTGAATATTATTTTATGAATTAAACTAGTCCTAGATAAAAGAAATTATTCAATTTCAATATTTTACTGAATGAGATTCTTTAGTTTATATAATATGCGCCCGAAACCTAACAACGTTGAGTACTAACTGTACTCCAATTGTTTCTAATTAAAAAAGTATTTCGTGTTTAGGTAGAAAAAAACGCTTATAAATTATATATTATATTAAAATTTTACGTAAAGTAAAACATATAATCATGTAAAAGTACCTATGTCTACTCTAATAGGTATATTAGAATAACAAAGCGAGGTTGGATCACTACTAATATAAACAATAAAAATACAATTAAATTAACTCTACTCACTTCTTTCCATACATTTTCAACTTATTTTATGCTTACATACTATAGTATGAATAATAAAAATATACTCCATCTTATATAAACAAAACAAAAAGAAACTTCTAGAATACACTATTAACCCTTCATTAACCATCACTCAAAACCCAACAAAATTAATATACATTTATTCTCATAGCTGAGGAACGGAGTGTCTTAACACTAGGTTCCCTCTGCCTACCCTGCTACATACAGGATACAGCGTGAAACTATGTATGTATGTATGTATGTATGTATGTATGTATTGTCACAGCTTTTTTTTTAGCGCCTTAGACGGAAAGAACCTAGAGGCAAAAGACTCCGTTCTATACTCACAATGTAATTTCTCCACTCTCTGGTAACTCAATGGTACATCATCTGCTAATGTCCCAGAGTCGCTCCAGCATCCCAACTCAGTGTTCGAGAAGGACGCCAATTCTTTACTATCTCTATGCTTTTTACGTCGGAAAAACGATCTTCTCGCTGTACTCGATGCTCGTCTTTGGGCTTCATTGTCTAGTGTACCTATTGACCGGCGGAGGATTTCTTCCACCCTAGAAATGTATGTAATAAGTTTAAGGTTTTAAGGCAATTTTATTACGAAATATACAATAAAATGGACATTTACTTTATAGTACAATCTAGGAGGTATCGTATAGAATTGTGTATCACACAAATATTAAGTGTGTATGAACCGTTTATATTCTTTATTTTAACTGATATCAGTAATAGTTTTTATTTAAAATAAGCAAAATCATCATCATTCTTACTTTATACGAACAAAAATATATTAACTTTAAAAAATCAGCTTTACCTATCAGCAAGATAGTCAGTAGAGAAAAACTAAAATAAAGACACTCTATTCTGCACTTTCCGCCCAAATTCAAAATACCGCAAAACAACGTAACAAAAAAAACAATTACAACCATAAACCCCATCATTAAAAAAATCCCCATAAAAAAGGTCATACTCACTTAAATTTACTAGGTATAGTACCCCAGTGGCGTTTAACGCCTTTACAGTCCAACTGCCACGCGCGCCACAACCCCGGAGCGCCGTTAAACAACGTGTTGTCTACGAACAGCACTTCGTCCTTGCGAAACCATAGAGAGTACTCGTCTATGGTGTCCATGCCTATGGAAGCGATTTTAGCACATCGGTCGAAACCCGCTCGGATGTAAAAAGCATCGCCTGGTTTGTCCTTTATTTCGTGGTATTGGGGTAGGTCGTGGCGAACTAAAACGCTTACCTGGAAGAAAATATAGAAACATAGTTATTTTTTTTTTAACTTAACGCTGTATCCCGCATATAGCTGGGTAGGCAGAGGGAACCAGTGCACCTAGTGTTAAGACACTCCATTCTCTTTCAACATTTCCGTTCCCCACTTTCCGCCAAATTGAAGCATTGCGTGTTGAGTGGCGGAACTCGAAACACTTGTTACCAAACCCAAGAAATGAAAATACTAAATTTTACATTTCCTCGAGTGGGAATCGAACTCACAACCTGTCGCGTTTGAAGTCGCACGCTTGTGCCTCTGCGCCACGACAGACGTAATTTATAATAACAAAAAAAGATAACTGACTTCAAATGAAATGAACTATAAAGTATAATTATTAGAACAGTTTAAAAAATACTCGTCAGATTTTCAGTAAATTTAAATGGGACCACATGAAAAGTATCATATATAAAAAATATCCAAATTGGTTCACCCAGTAAAAAGTTATGTATAGATAAATTATTAGCATAATAAGATATTTGATTTTCATGACACATTCTAATAGAACTTTTTTAACATGAAAAGTCGTGTATACAAATACAAATACAAATATTCTTTATTGCACACAAATAACCAAATAACATAGAAGTACTCGTAGTAATAGCGTACAATAAGGCGGCCTTATCGCTTAAAGCGATCTCTTCCAGGCAACCTTTGGATATTGGATTTGTATAAAGTAGTGGTAGGCGGTGCACTAATCAGGATATTTACATTAAAAAATTAAATATATGTTAATTAAAAATACAAACTAAATACATAATTATATACATACTTACATACATTCATATATACATACATGCATACATACATATATACATACATACATACATACATACATATATATATATTTTGTTGTGTATATTTTGGTATTCGATAATATATTTTAAAAACTAAATAATTTCATTTATAAAATAGGTTCACCCCAATGTGTAAAAATTTTGCTCTTCCTAATTGTCTATTTTATGTATGCAATAAATAAAAATATTTATCTATCAAAAATATATATATTAACTCACTTTATCAGCAGGTTTCGCCAATTCTAAAGCAGCCTGCTCAGCAGTAGCCCGCCTTAGATCCACGTTATTGTACTCCAAAATTTGATCCCCCGTTCTCAAACCCGCGATATACGCAGGAGAGTCTATTTGGACACTATGCACGAAGATACCCACAGCGTTACCACCCACAAGACTTATACCCAAATCAGAACAATTACGCATTTCTATTAACAAAAACCTGGGTAGATCCTTCCCTTGCGACTGTCTTAACGTTGCCACTTCAGTAGAAGGTACGTCCATTCGCAAGGACTGTTGGGGACCAGGTGAGTTCCGAGGAGTTGGAGACCCTGATAGGGAAACCTCTTCATCATGAGAACTGTCCCCGGACGACGAACTGCCTGGCACCTCCATTTCGTCTTTGTACTTTTCTGGGCTATATTGTACTAGCATAGTTATCGAATTTCCAATTTGTCGTAGAACACTTGCGGCGAGCGTGTAAGTCGCTGATCGCATGTTAATCCCGCATACTTCTAGCAATTGGTCACCAACTTGGAGGCCAACTTGGCTGGCCAACGAGTTTTCGTTAACAGTAGAAACAAAAACCCCTCCACTGCTCGGCGGACAATATATTTGTATACCCAGTGGCTGTTGACTCTTGTCAATGTGAACTCTCCTCAACTCTCCGGGCAGAGGCTTATTCCATCCTAACCCACAATATTCAGGCATGGAATTCCTCGTTTTATGAGTCAATTGTTTCGCCCCTCGACCTGGACTTAACACTTCGACATGAAACGTCGGCATTGGCGAATTCCTTTCCGAACTGCGCTCTATAGACCCCGTGCTAAGCTTCCCCGCTGAGTTTTTGGATGTCACGCTGGGGTTAGAAGGAATTCGAAATCTCTGATTTTCTTTCTTTCTGGGGAAGGTCCCGCCTTCATATGTATGGTGGTACTCCCTATTGACCCTCGGCACGGGATGCAAATCCGACATATTGTGCGTGTGCGACGTAAACGAATGCATATCGTAACTTGTGCCAATACTCTCTCCCGACTGACTCTGTGGAATATTCGTTGGACTGGACAGGTGGTTATATCGACTAGAAGTGTGCGGGTTCGAATTTGTAAACGGCCCTCTATAATACTGTGACTGGAGACGCGACTGAGTTGGTAATGTCCCGGTCATGGGAAAGTTAGCATTGCTGTTCAAACTATCCGGACCGAAGCTATCACTGTCCGACGGGTACTTATTCACTGTTTTAGGCGACGACGCCTTTTTGGACGAATAAAACTGATCGAGTATATCTTTCCCCGTGTGATTCTTAATCGAATGATCGAGTGAACTGGGCGATTTTCTCGATACAAAATCGAGTGAATTGGGACCTTTGTTGACCATAAAGTCCAAAGAGTGTGGACTTTTGGTCCGATTCCGCATAGCTGGTTGGTAGAAGAGAGAATCTTCCGACGGATTAAGGACTAGGCTCAGTCTATTTGGAGTCACATCCTGTTCATAATCACTTATAGATATCTTCTCTTTTTCTAGTGTCCGATTTTTCTCGAAGGGCATGCTATTCGGTGCAAAAGGGTTATGTATCGCTAAAGGGGCCGGCTTGGGAAAGTGTTCAATAGCTGGACTGGATTCTATAGACTTGTAGACTGAATGTCGCGCTGGCGCAGTCACTTGAGTCAACGGGACATGTCCCAAGGGTATGGGGTTCGAATTTCTGTTAGTATTCGATCTTTGCGGTTCAGGCGGTAACTTTGTGGGTGGACTGAGTAATATTGATAAAGGGGGCCTTTCTTTTCTCGAGCGAGGTTGTACGATGGTTCCTGTGGCATTATCTTCTAGTATAAAATTTGCTCTCGCTTTCGGCCAAGTGCCTCCATTTTTGGCATCATTTTGTGCTTCTTTGTTTTTTCGCCTCGATCTCTTTAGTACACTGCTTGTTTCTTTAACTAAAATATTAAAATAAAAAATATATTTAAGAAAATTCTTTTTTTTTTATAATAAATAACAAAATAATTTAGAAGTGTATTTACTTGTTTTCCCATGATAACTGTCAATAACAGAGTCTAACTCCGCGATAGCATCTGACTCAGGCACCTGTCAAATAACAACATTATTACAACAAATCTATAAAAAAAAATAACAATAAAAAAAAACAATCAAAATCAATATATTATTTATTCATGTAGACCTCTAAACATATTATAAATCATATAAATAAAGTAATTTTTATATCCTTCCTCATTGAAAGTGAGACAATTGGTTATGGGGTTTCCACTCAATGGACTGATTATATTTCAGTTACTTCCATTTCTCCGCTCTGGTAGGACAAACGGCGGCGTTGAGTCCGCCACTTAATACGCAATGTCTAAAATTCAGACAGAAAGTGACGAACGGAAAATCCTGACACTAGGTTCTCTGTGACTACCCTGCTATGGAAAAGCGTGTATGCTGTTTTTTTTTTATAACACAATCATCACATCACAAACATATAATTTCTCACTATAGTACTCATTATAACATAAGCACTATTAAAAACTACATCAACATTAATTAAAAAAAATAAAATTAAAAAATAATAACAATGTAACTGACCTAATAACTCAACTGTGACTAGATTTAGGTCAAAAATAAAAAAAAAACTAGAAAAAAAACATCTAATAGGATAGAAGTTGTCGTTAATACTACACATTCTAAAATATAACTATTTCAAATGATTTTTTTATCTTCACGCTGTTTCCCGCACACAGCAGGGTAGGCAGAGGGAACCTGAGAACCTGGTGTTAAGACACTCCGTTCTCTAATCCGTTCCCCACTTGCCCCGATTGTGATATTTGATATCTCGTCAACAACAACAATATTATGGAGCCCAACTTTTCATATAGTGATAATTTTTAAATTAATTGGTACAACCAGTTAAGAAAACAAAACACACAATAAAAAAGTAAAAACGAATTGATAACTTTCTTTCTTTTTGGAAGTAAATTAAAAATAGTTAAAATATACACATATATCCCACCTTGGTCTGCTTGTCTTTGGTCTTGCCGCCGGTGACCGCCTCTATCTTGCCGCGTATCATGTCCCAGGTGCCTGCAACACGCGACGCGACTGACGTCGTCGTTACTGGCTCTAGGGGCGGGGATACACGCTTTTGTCTTTGGATATCATTTTTATATATGGGGTTCATTAAAACAAGAAAACTCATTTTTAAGATCACTAAAAACTCACTAAATGTAAATGAAGCTACTCGAGAAGCACTAGCTATCATGTAAAAAAAACATCAAATTTGGTTCAGCCAGTAGAAAGTTGTATGGTAACACACATTAAAAAATTGAAAATCTTCTTTTTTTAAAACCGGTTATTAAGTAATTTAAATATAAATTGATTTTTTTATTATAAAATAAATTGCAAATTAAAAAAAATGTAATTCTAACTTCAAATATTCTTACATACATACTAAAGAAATTGTATTAACTGTATTTTTTTTAACACCTGCCGTGGCGCAGAGGCACAAGCGTGCGACTATAAACGCGATAAGTTGTAGGTTCGATTCCCACTCCAGGAAATAGAATTTTTCATTTCCTGGGTTTGATAACAAGGCAAAGCGCGGCGTTGAGTTTCGCCACTCAGCACACAATGCATCCATTCGGCGGAAAGTGGGGAACGGAGTGTCTTAACACTAGGTTCCCTCTGCCTACCCTGATATATGCGGGATACAGCGTGAAGCTATGTATGTATATGATTTTTTTTATAAAACTGTATCATATTTCACATACTGAGAATAAGAAAAAATATAAAAATTTTAACATATCAGGATTCGAACCCACATCTTTGAGTACCGTCCAAGCGCTCTAACAACAACTTAAGTTAGGAAACGTTCTTATCAATGTTGAAATTCTTATATTATTGTTGCTACTCATTCAATTTAAAAAAAAAAATCTTTGGCTTCACGTTTTATCCCACATAGCCGGATAAGCAAATAGAACTTAGTCATAACACTCCGTTCTCTTTCCACAATTTCGAAACATCACAAATTAAGCGGCGCAACTCAACGCCGCGTTTAACAATATATTAATAATTTATTAATAAATATTTTTATGAAAATTATTATACTAATGTGTTCTCATCCTAACAAAAGACAAACATATCGATATATAAACACAATCTTATCTATTCTATAACTGATAACGATAAGTCAAGTGTTTTGCCTAAATGGTAAAAACTCGTCATAGTGAAGAAATAACAGTAAACATACATACATAACTTCACGCTTCCCGCATATAGCAGGGTAGGCAGAGGGAATCTAGTGTTAAGACACTCTGTTCCCCACTTTCCGCCGAATTGAGGCATTGCGTGCTAAGTGGCGGGACTCAACGCCGCGCTTTGCCTTGTTACCAAACCCAGGAAATGAAAATATTAAAGTTATTTCCAGAAGTGGGAATTGAACCCTCAACGTGTCGCCTTTACAGTCTCACGCTTGTGCCTCTATGGCACGACAGGCGTTACAATATTATATGAGTCGATATTATTATATTTTGTAAACTTTCAAATATTCTTCAAAATAAATTCTTGGCATTCAGGACAAGATGATCTAAATATGTCTGGCAGTCAATGAGTTCGTTAGATTCTCAGAAGAATGAAAAATGAATGAAATTAATATAAAAACACATATCACGGTGTTGAGTTCCGCCTTGTAGCACATAATATCTCGATTTCAGGCGGAAAGCAGAGAACGGAGTGTCTTGAAAGATTCTCTTTATCTGCCATTCTCTTAAATGCTATTTGAATTCATAACCAGTAACTATTATCCAATTGCACTATTGAACTGTATCAGGATGACGTCATATAAATTTAATATTTATTTATATTTAATATGAATAAATATATAATATAATATATGAAAAGGTAATTATGATATTAAAACTTGATATGTGAGAGTTTGTATGAAATTTCTTAAATTATTTTTTAAAAAAACTTCTCAAACTCGAAGAGTAGAGTAATTAACCACTACAATCTCTATGTTTTCTCCATAATTATGAACAAGTAAAATATACTAATATTTGTACTGTATACGTTTTCAAATATTTACACATTTCAGTACTAAAGTCAATATCCGATATGGTCTAGTGGCTAGGATACCTGGCTCTCACCCAGGAGGCTCGGGTTCGATTCCCGGTATCGGAATTGTCTTTTTTCCTTTTTTTTTTTATTTCTTACAGTCATTATATTCACATATAAAATATATAAAAAATATATTGAAAAAATATTTTATTATGTATATTTTTTACCAAATAAATTTCAACTAAGTATACACATCTATTAACCGCTACAAATAAAAAAGAAATACTACAAAAAATAAATACTAGTGATCCGACCTCGCTTTGCTTTATTACTTACTTTTCGAACTTCTACTTATCTAAACTTTCTAGACTTATATAGACTTTCCTAAATGAAAGACTCAAATACAATTTTTTAATTAAATTGAGTTTATTAATTTGTTAAATAATCCTTTTCATATTTTTTTTTTAGTTAAACCAACAAAAGCTTCAGAGTTCGACAATTATCATACAATATCTTAAAAAATATCTTTAATTATATTATCTATATATTTATTATATAGACTATATCATCTCCATATAAACTTGATGGACAAAATTTTCGTACAAAGGGATTAAAAGTATTTTCTTGTCTGTTACATATTAATATTTAGCTAAAAATAATATGAGCCTCTGTACATAACGATTAAATCAAAAACAAAACAAAAAGTTAATATTTGTATACATAAATACAGTGTAAACTGTTTATAACCAATAGATATACACAGATATACGTACAGACAAAACTACTATAGAAAACTAAAATTTAGCACATAGCCTTAGGGAGTGTAGGGGAGCACTAAGAGAGGATTTCTTGAAATTCCTCCTCCAAAATTGAAATTTTCAGTTTTACAATCCACTCAAACGAAGTCGCGGGATAGAATTAGTATATATAATATAATATTTCCTATATATACAAATAAATTATCAATAGTATAATAAAACATATTACTGATTAACTGTCAGACAGTGTACAGGCAAAAATGTCTATAATTATATAGCTGGAATTTAGCCTTTCTCGAAATTTCTACGTGGTTTTTTATTATACAGTCGACGTAAACTAAGCCGCGGGATACACCTAGTGTTTATAGTATAAGATCTTGTATATAATATATATTAAATACCTCTTTCCTGGTGTATCTTTCCCTGGCTGCCGGCCGCCACGTGATACACGTAGCGCCGATCGAAATCCGCCACGCCGTGCTCTACGTGCACCTAAGTCAAAATAAAGAAATAATAATAATAAAAATATTACTTTTTACAGTTTCACGCTTTTCGAGATATTGCATGTTGAGTGACGGAATTCAACGCTGCACTTTGTGTTATCAGAGCGGAGATATTAAAATAATTTAAATATGATAATGATACTCGCTAGGGAAAAGATATATATCCCTAGGATGATCCGCGAGGCTATTGATATACAAAAACCTCCTAATTTAAATAGAGAAGATGGTTGGAGACTTTCTACCACCTGGGACCCACTCATTAAATCTTTGAAGTCTCAAACCCACCACACTAGAGGGCCACATACAGTCAGCTCATTCTGCAAGAATCCATGGCAGTACGCGACTAAGAAATTGTCGGCGGTAGTTTGATATAATAATTGTATCAAATGACAAACGAATGCCACCTCAGTCTACCTGTGACCACGGACTACCGTAAAGTGTTCGAAACGTCGGGTTTCCAAAAATGTATTTTCGAATACTAAAATATACGCGATTAATCCGATTAAAATAGTTTCATTTAATATCTCTCTGTTCACCAAAACAAAAAAAATATTATAAATATAATAAAAATTAACTATATGAGTTTACGCCACTACAAGCGTACCTTAGGCTCAGGTGGAGGCGGTATGAAGGCGCCCCAGTTGTCGTCCGTCTGGGAGCATATGTTCACCATCTTGTTATCACCGTACGATTGCTCGTACAGCGAGAGCCTGACGACATAATAAATAAACTTATATATTGTTATGTTTTATATTTTACATATATCTATATAAATCGTGAATCATCCAAAGTTTTTGCTTCACGTATATATATAAATACGTGAAGCAAAAACTTTGGATGAAATTTGGCACACTTATAGTTTATATAGAGAAAGTGCAGAATGCTAATATTTTTTTTAAATAATGCAAAAAAAGTATATTAAAGTTATAAAATAAATGTTACATACACTACTATTATTTGACATCCATGTTTATATAAAGTGACATATACGTCACTACGCAATGCGTTATTAACGCATTTACGGGGACACTAGTTACGTTTAAAATCTTAAACGTAACACACGACAGTAAAAAATATCGTGAAGTATAAAGTATTTTGAAACGCCAAGTTCCACAAAAAAATCAAAAAATCCAAATATTCTTTATTCAAGTAGGCTATTATAAGCACTTTCGAATCGTCAATTTACAAAGGTGTCAGTCGTGTCAGTCCTAACGGAAGCTACCACCGGCTTGGAAGGCAGTTCTGCTTTATTATCGTATACTAAAACAATAATATTATATATTTTTATTTATAGTCATATGTATAGGCATTAATTTAAAAAAAAACCTTACCAAATTTGTAAAAAACTTCAAAGACTGCTTCAGTAAAACAGTCATTTAAAAGCAATCAAATATATGAATATACGTACGCGTCTGTCGATTACACTATTACTAACTGTATGTATGTTTGTTTGTTTGCAAATACATCGGAAACTCATTATAAATATTATGGCACGCGAGATAAAGTGCATTTTTATAACAATTCTTAGAAAACTGATGGAAATTCTAAACACAGTAATACTGAATACTTTTACACATTTATGTGCGTGAATAAGTTGATAATTTGGAATATATGATAATTTTTCGAGTCTAAATATAATATATGCTATCTGTAAAATATTTTTGCTCGACATTTTTAAATAGTTATTTATTCACCCTATAATAATTATTTAACACCCAATAAATATCTTTAAAAAATATATATACGACTTATCAACTTATTCACGCCTGGTACGGACCATGTGTCTGTTGTACAAACGATGTAGTATCATACTATAAACTGTGCCTTGATCCATGGCTGATAACTCCAAGGCATGGCTTATGGCTTAAACCTATAGGTTGTTATGCCAGGCTATGGCTTGAGTATTAAGCTCATGGCTTATAACTCCATTCCATACTACTACTACTTAAACACATAAGCCCAGCTATTCCAGGCTATGGCTAATAACCCCAGGCCACAGCCCGTGATTTAAACTCATATAACAAACCATGGCTTATGCCATAAATCTATGGCTTATGACACCAACTCATGGCTTATGACACCAACTCATGGTTTATAATATTTGTTCCATACCTGTTACGCGGATCGCAGCACGGGTAAAGAGGTCGCAGTACAGTCAGCAGTACACAGTCGTAGTGACAGTCATTGAGTAGCGCGGTTGCTTCTGACACACTCTTTATACCTTCTAGCGAACAGTTGTTTATCTGTGGGCGAATTTACAACGTTATGCATTAAAAAAAAATGTAAACTGGGTATGAACCTGTTACTAAAAGTTACTGTTCTGTTGAAACGGTGGTTGTGAGTTCAAATAACATTGGGGAATAAATTTCTTCATGGTTTAGTTTAACTAAGGTTATGTATGGTTAACCCATAATATGCCATAATATGATGAGACATCAAAATGAAGTGGACTAAATTAATAACAAAATAAAATAAAAAGATGGATGATATTGACATGATCAGAGAAACAATCACCTGGAAGAGGCCAGTATCAAACAACACTAAGCAGAAACTTTAATGATAATTTTATAAGTTAAAAATTAACTACTTTACTTTTTTTTTAGCTTCACGCTGTATCACGCTGTATCCCGCATATAGCAGGGTAGGCAGAGGGAACCTGAGAACCATAGTGTTAAGACACTCCGTTCCCCATAATGATTATGTAATAATGTGTAATGTATAAGCTATATTATTGTAAAGTTTGATCTATTTCCATTCAGTAGGTTTTCGGTAAAGAAAACAAACATTCATAGTTACAAACTTTCGCACTTATAATATTTTTTATATTTCCCGCATATAGCAGGGTAGGCAGAGAGAACATAAGAACCTAGTGTTAAGACACTCCGTTCTCTTATAACAATAATATTAGAAAATATATATATTTATAACTCACACTGACAACTCTATCACCGACGTACACGTTGCCTTCTTTCGCAGCCGCACTGCCACAAGCTATTTTACTTATAAAAATACCTGTAATTAAAAATTTTCAATTTTTAGAAATTTATTGAGTATTTATTTCGGCGGTCTAGTATAAGAAAGCACGGAGTTAGGTTCCATTAAAGTGTTATACCCTACATAAAGCTATATAACTTTTTTTACATTTTTTCCCGTATTTATAATCGCCGCGCCTTCTGTCTAACCAGAGCGAGGAAATGAAAGTAATTTAAATATAATAATTTCCCAGAATACATACATAGCTTCACGCTGTATCCCCCATATATCAGTATAAGTAGAGGGAACCTAGTGTTAAGACACTCTGTCCCCCATTTTCCGCCGAGTTGAGACATTGCGTGCTCAGTGGCGGAACTCGTCGTCGCGCTTTGCCTTGTTACCAAACCCAGGAAATGAAAATACCAATCTTTTGCATTTCCCACAACTTGTCACCTTTGCACTCGCACGTTTGGGTCTCTGTGCCTCGATAGGCGTTAAGTAATATGATTTCGTTGAAAAAAAAAAAAATCTGTGTGCAGTAAAATATTATTATTTAAATTATTTTGTTCCAATCTCTACCAACCTTGTTGCAAACTAAGTCCACTCTGTCCCCCGCCAGCGATACGCAACAGTGTGCGCGCCGCACGAGCGCGCTGCAGACGCAGCTGTACGGGACCGCGGGACAGCGCCGAGCGCAGCGCTGCAGCGCACAACGTGGCGCGCGCCCATTGAGATATACCGCATACTTCTGCTATGCGGTCTAGTACTCTGGAATTGATTTTGTTCAGTTATTGTTTAAAATATATATATATATAACTTTCTATGATGGCAAAGCGCAGCGTTGAGTTCCGCCACTCAGAACGCCTCAATTCGGCGGAAAGTGGGGAACGGAATGTCTTAATACTAGGTTCCCTTTGCCTACCCTGGTATATGTGGGATACAGCGTGAAGCTATGTATGTATTATGGTTTTCGTTAATTACTTTTACTATTATTTTTCGTTAATTAAATTTATTCAGTACCTTTTATTAGCTTTTTCGTGATATTACATACATTCTTCTTCTGTTAACTAAGTAACTTTAATTTCACTAAATAATTTATTATAATAAACAAAATACAAACAAAAAATACATAAAATATAAAAACCAAACATCCTGACCACTAAGCCATACAACTTAGTAGTCAGAGCAGAATATATTTAATATATATAGAATATTCCTTAGTAAAATAGGCAATTAGAAGCACTTTCAAATCATAGATTAAAATAAATATGTCGATATAGTTAGTTCTGCCGAGAGTAAAATTTAAATAAATGATTTTTTTTATAAATTTTCAAAAAACACCAATTAAAATTTCAAAATAACTCACTTAATCCTCCCATCAGCAATAGAGCCCTTCTTCACAGCAGTCACATACACACTACAATCGTTAGGGTAGCATGGTTCATCCCGACCACCACAGAGTTCCAAGCCCAGTGACCCATCTGCACACATACCGCTGAGTTCCACATCGATTATTTCCCATTCGAAGTCCTGTAATAAAATATAATTATTACAAAAAAAATGTATTTGCGCACTTCTTCTCCACATATACACTACTCTCCTTCACGTATTAATATAATCAATCACCATTTTCAGAAAACATATTAAATTTAGAACGTAGCGGGACTCGAACCCGCGCCTCTTGTTTACCGTCCAAGTTAAGTCCGTTACCAAGCCATACGTTCTTATCTGGCTACGTCGAAATACTTACAAATTATTTTAATTGTTAATGTTCAGAGCGCTTCGACGGTATCCAAGAGACGCAGGTTCGAATCCCGCTATGTGCAATTTTTTAATACGTTTTCTAAAAAATATTTCCTTATATTATGTGTATTATTAAAACTCTATAAAATTAAAAATAAATAATCAATGACCTGTATATCAGAATCTCTATGGGACGGCATTCGACATTTATCCTCGTGTGACTTGGGTCGCGGAGACTTGCCCTCTTTGGAATCTTTTTTCCCTCCGTGCCTCCGAGCTTCGGCTAACTCTCCTACCATTTGATCTCGTTCCTGTAAAGTTAAATTATTTATTTATATAATAATAAAATAATATTATATATGTAACTAATTTTTTTTTCGTAATTTCATACTTTTTCACGTTTATCGCACGTTATAGTAGTCATCTACCTAATGTTAAGACCATTGCGTGTACAGCGAAATCACCGCCGCGATTTATTTTATTTCGAGTGGGAATTGAACCCTCAATCATTGTGCCTAATCACATTTTAACCTACTGCGCCACTACAACCTCTTATTATTTATATATATAGCTACACTAACATTAATTAAAATAAATAATAAAGAATGAAAATTTTATATTTCTTATGATTGTTACCAAGAGGTATTTGTTTGAATTAAAATAAATGTATTTTTTTAAGTAAAATATAAAAAAATCTCACTTTTCTCAATCGATTACATAGAGCTTTAACGCTTTCTCGCTCTTGCAACAGTTTGTCTCTCTCAGCGAACGCCCAGTCTCTTCTACGCTTTGACACCTGAAAGTATGAAAAAATCAATAGTATTTAAGAAAAAATCGTTTATTTGTTATTTTTTAAATTATATTATAAAAGAAAAATAAAATAATATATTTATTATTATACAAATAATATTTATATTATTAATATGTTTATATAGTTGAAATAAACATTTTGTTTTTTTTTTTTTTTAAATATAAAATACCAAAAAAAAAATGGATACATAATTTTTTTTACAATTTATAGAAACAATTTATATGATGTAAATTATTATTTTACATCGCAATGTTATTTATATTTATATGCCAGTGGTGAGGGTTGAAAATTTTAAAAAGGTGAGCCAATAGATTTAGGGAAACAATTACATAAAGTAAGCCAGTATATACGTATGACGGTATAGGATGTACAGTTTTTTAGTAACTTCGCTTTCAAATTTTGATAGCGACTTTTTTTTATGTAGGTCTCACTCCTTGAGATTGCTTTTAAATTTTATTCTTACATTTTTTCGAATATCTTCTTTTGGTTTCATTTGCTGACTTCGTTTTTGTTGCGAACTTACAAAGTTTTTTGATTTTTGCTTTATAAGAAATCTAGTAATTCGCCAATAATTTTTTATTTACAAAAGGGAAAGTGGTGAGAACCGCGTCTTATATACACCTCGCTAACGATATCTACTGAGTGCATTTTTTGTAACATAAGTAAATAAATAATTTGTATTACAAATCAATGTTGACATATTATTACACTTAACAAAATAAAAAGAAATAATGTAAAACATTAAATATGGCTGACAATAAAAATAAATTGGAACGGGAATTGGTGGGGAACGGAATTGTTATAAGAGAACGGAGTGTCTTAACATTAGATTCTCTGGTTACCTCTGCCTACCCTGCTATATGCGGGATACAGCGTGAAGTTAAAAAAAAGAAAAAAAATGAAATCCCAATAAAGATAGTAATTTAATTAGAATCGTACCTCAGCCTCCCGGTGCGCGTGGTGCAGGTCGTGCGCGAGGCGGTCCGCGCGCGCGCGCAGTCGCGCCAGCTCCTGGTTGGCCACCTCCACGTCGTCCACGCGCGCGCCCGCGCCCTCCGCCTGCGACGACGCGCCTGCACACACACACACACACGGTATTATACACTAATTACACTAAATACTTATTCATTATAACCTATATATGTTACATAATTCTATAACAACAAGTCACAGGCGAAACATTCATTTTATAAATTTCATTTTATTTGAAAAGAGCAACTGTTGAGTTTGTTGCCGGCTCTTCTCAGCAGAACTGCCTTCAGAGCCGGTGGTAGCTTCCGTTAGGACTGACACGACTGACACCTTTGTAAATTGATGACTCGAAAGTGCTTGTAATAGCCTACTTGAATAAAGAATATTTTGATTTGATTTGATAATTGTTAATATAACAAGCAACGCCACACTATTAGGTGTTGGTTACACATGACCGACGTCATCATCATGGCTATCATTATTATTATCATCAAACATCATCATCAGCTCTTTTGGACACAAACCTCTTCAATGACATGACTAAGCTTATTCAGTTCTTTACTCTTAAATGTTGTCAATAAAATAAAAAAATATATATATACTACACATATATTTATTATACAAAGTCTCCACTTAATAAAACATATGAACATCAAATTTATATAAATATATAAAGTCCATACAAAAACTCAATTGAATTTGTGTTCGACTCCCAAAACAATAATTATATTTCAATTATTTTCATTTATCCCATACTGCTCAGACAAAACAAGATGTTAAAACTCCCCGCTTCAACACGCTGTTAAATTCAGACAAAAAACAGATAGCAAAGTGCCTTGACACTATTTTTTCTCCACTGTATGAAACTCCATATTCATTTTTATTATATCATTGATAATAATACCTTGTAATTTATCCATAGAAGGATCATTAGAATGTTGGCCATTGAGGAACCCGTCAGTGCCCACCACACTGGAGAGACCCAAATGGTGATAGGCTGAGTTATCTTGCCTGGAAATAACAATATAAAAATTAAAAAAAAGACAATAAATATATTTATAAACAAAAAATAAGAAGGACTAGTTATAAGAGGATATAATGGTATAGTATAAAAGCACTCTTACTGTGAACACGGGTGGTTGTGGGTTCAATAACCACTTAATTTTGTTCTTTTTTTCTTTTTTTTTTAACTTCACGCTTCAAAAAAAAAAGCTTAATTTAGTAATAAAATTTAAATTATTTCCATTTCCGCATTCCAGTATAGACAAAACACAGCGTTGAGTTCCGCCACTAAACGCAAACGCCGTACATTAACACTAGGTTTTTTCTCTAACCTTATTAAATTTTATTAGATAGTTTTTTACAGCTCGATTAAGTAAAAAATAAATAATATTTACCTAGATTTGCCCAAAGTAGCTGTATTCTGTGGTGTCTTTAAATCCGTACACTCCTTAATAGCTCGGTCTCGATCCACAAGCGCCGATTCGATTTCGCGACGGAGACTTTCTGCCTGTAAGTGGAAATTATTTTTTATATTACATACTAATTATATTTTACCGCCATTTTTTTTATATATTTTTTTTTTAACTTCACGCTGTATCCCGTATACAGCAGGGTAGGCAGAGGGAACCTGAGAATCTAGTGCTAAGACACTCCGTTCTCTTTCAACGTTCCCGCCGAATTGAGGCATTGCGTGATGAGTGGCGGAACTCAACGCGGCACTTTGCCTTTTTACCAAATTCAAGAAATGAAAATATTAAAATTTTACATTTCTTGGAGTGGGAATCGAATCCACAACCTGTCGCGTTTACAGTCGCACGCTTGTGCCTCTGCGCCACCACATTTGTTTATAATGCACTTAGAATTATATATCAACTAGCGACCCGCCCCGGCTTTGCACGGGTGGACTTTTTTTTTTAAGTTCTGAATAAAAAATCTGTAAATTTACTCGATTTGGCCGCGTCCACTGCGTAGAGAGCAACCTGCTTCATAGATGTGGAATGGAAAATTCCATTTCCTGGAGTGGGAATCGAACCCACGACCTGTCGCGTTTACAGTCGCACGCTTGTGCCTCTGCGCAACGACAGGCGTTTTAAATGTTTATAATAATTCATTTTTAGTATTATTCGGCGGAAAGTGGGGACAGATATGTTAAGAGAATGGAGTGCGGTGTTGAGTTCCATCAGACAACACGCAGTGTCGAATGCGGAACAAAAAACCCTGTGAGGGGACGGGGTTAGAATACATTCCCCCTCCGCCGCTGGGTAGCGTCCCGTAAGAGCCGGGTATCCCAGTAGTTAGGTGGTAGGAGGTTCGTCCTCCGTCTGGCTCGCGACCACTATCATGTCAAAGACGAACCGCCAAACATCTAATGATGTGTTCCGGTTCGATGGCATGTAAGCCAGGTTTTCCCCTTTCCCACCCATCCTGTCCCCAAAATGTGGTGGTTATGATAGTGGACTGCTACATTGTCCTCCCCATCCATCTGTATCCTCTAGGTCGACAACGCATCTAGAACATCTCTAGTGTCGTAGATGTCTATGGGCGAAGGTAACCACTTATCATTAGGTAGTCCTTCTGCTAGTTTGCCATCCGTTGTCCATAAAAAAAACATAAACGGGGAAGGGAGTGTCTTTACACTAAGTTCTCTAAATATTCTGATCGGGATAAAGCTTGCTTTTTATATTATACTATACTACCCTTACCTGTAAAGCAGTAGCTCTTTGCTCCTCTCTGGACGCCTGTAACGCGGATTCTAACGCCGCAACGCGTTTTAATGCCGCTTGTAGATCATCTGAGAGTTTTTCCATTTCTTTATGTACCGTGTCCCTTTAATGGAAAGTTATAACTTATAACCAGGAGCAACTTTAATTAATTGAAAAGAAATACTTTAAAGGAGATCATTTTAAGTTCAGATTTTATGTTTGTATTGTTTATATTTTTTTTTTCAATTTAGTCCCAAGAATATGTATTTTTCTCGGCCATTGAACAATTATATTAATTGCTCAGTTTTTTTTTATCTTCACGCTGTAACCAGCATATAGCAGGGTAGGCAGAGGGAACCAGAGAGCCTAGTGTTAAGACACTCCATTCTCGTTCAACAATTCCGTTCCCCACTTTCCGCCGAATTGAGGCATTGCGTGTTGAGTGGTGGAACGCTTTGCCTTGTTACCAAACCCAAGAAATGAAAATACTAAATTTTACATTTCCTGGAGTGGGAATCGAACCCAACCTGTCGCGAAATCAATGCTCAGTTAAGAAATAATATGACCACTCCATATCGATAAAAATCAACTTTTCTTTTTTGTTTTCGTGGTTTTTGTAGGTGTTAGGGGGTTCGTGTGGTGGGGTGTGTTACCTCTCGCTCATAATAAGCGTATATTCAGCCATGGCCGCGTTCCGCTCGTCAGTGAGTCGCTTTATATCGGCTCGCTCGCGCACGCCGCCCTCCCATTGCCGCACCACGCTCGCTACTTGTTGCTTTAGGGCGTTACGCTCACGTATCTGAGAACATAATATAATATGCATATATAGCAGGGTAGGCAGAGAGAAAACAGTGTCGAGACACTGTGTTTTCCAGTCTCGATATTAAAAAAGAAATTTGGATACCTTTTTAAATAAACTATGCGGACCGAAGAGTATGAAATTTAGCACAGTTGGAGTTTTTTATAATAATATTATAGAAACAGAATACTTTAATAAAAAAATTAATACACACTCTACAATTGATTTGACATGAATGTTTGAGTAAAATATCATATTATTATATATATTCATAATATTCATTGCTAAAGATTTTCACACGTAATACGAAAATTTAGGAATGTCTTTCCATTTCATATTCAATTGACTATTTATTTATATTATATTTAAATAAATAAATAAATTCTTTATTGACCATAATAAATATGACATTTAAAGGCTTACTAACTCCTAAAATAAGTATACACTGTGTTATAGGAGCTAGTGACTTCCCTGATTAGCATACAAGAATAAATTAACAAAAAAAATGTCAATAGAAATATATGTAACATGAAACAAAAAAATAGAAAAATGAAGAATAACTATATTTATAAGTAATACTTGCCGTGTGTGTGTGTGTTGAGTGTGTGTGTGTGTTGAGTGTGTGTGTGTGTGAGTGTTGTGTGTGTGAGTGTCGTGTGTGTGAGTGAGTGTGTATGTGTGTGTGTGTGTGTGTGTGTTTAAGCCCATAATATATGCTAACTTTTACCATTTATTTATATATTTTATTTTTGTATTTTCAATAGCATTTTAATTTTGTCCTATTCTATTCCTACTTATGCAGGCAATGCATAAATATACTTAACATACTGTATCTCACTCGCACCTGCAAACGTATGAGTGTTTCTTAGTGTCGCATTTTCGTTACAAAAAATTTCAAATCACGATTCAACAATGAGATTTTTGGTTTATACCATTTTATACCAAACTATTTTAAATTGAAATTTTAACCAAATATAATTTTGTGATCGGACAAATATTTTTTCTTTAAAGTGTTCAATTCGAGATTAATCCAGTTAAAATAGTTTTATAGCTTACAACGCCTGTCGTGTCTTGAGGCACAAAGTGCGACAGTAAACGCGCGAGGTTGTGGGTTCGATTCCCACTCCAGGAAATGGAATTTTTCATTTCCTGGCTTCGGTAACAAGGCAAAGCGCGGCGTTGAGTTCCGCCACTATGTAAATAGTTTTATTTTAAAGAAATTTTACTTAAAAATATACAACCACTTACGACAGCATTCCTCTCTTGCGTTAATTCGTGGCACTGTGTTTTGAGTCTGCTGTTCTCTTCTTGTACTATTCGAAGATTTTCAAGTGTCGTATTGTGATTTTCTATGAGATCGTCATACCTTAAATTAATATGGAATATAGATAAAGTAATATTAAAAATAATAAAAAAAAGACGCTATAAAATTTGCTATCTCACTCTTTCCTAAAGACGTATATGCTTGTCTCTTTTTAGTGACGCTTTTTCGTTAAAGTCAAATAATTTTATTCAAATTACAAGCTACATGCTTCACTTTTTGAACGTCAAATAATTTACCACCGGTTCATTAAAGACTCGGCGCATTTTTCTTCTAAACCAAAAATATATACATTTATAATATACCGGATATACCGGAGCGAGCATTTCATTTCCATAGCGTGTTATAATTACAATCAGGGGTAAGCAACCTGCGGACTGTTTCAAATTAATTTATATTCTATATTCCGCCGCTAATATGTTCTACCAAATTATTTATTTTCAGTGTTTTTGTAATCAAATAGTTCTTTCAAAGTTTTAAATATTTATTATAAATTGAAATACAATTTCTGCAATAAATTGCATATTTTTTTTTCATTCTTAAAAGGTTGCTTATACAGAGTAAACTCATACAGAGTAGATTTCAATAAATAAAATCATTATTTAGGTCATAATCTTTTACCCAAAATTGTTCACATTTTTTTCCTTCGAAATAAACTTCGAAATAAGTAATTATTATTAAAACATAGTGGCCGCGACTTTGTATGCTTAAAACATAGGATTTATTACCATTTTCATAAAATTTTCGCCTTGCATCGTCAAATCAAACAAGTAAACAGTTATTGAGTCTGAATATTCTTGTATAATATAATATAAATTGAATATTATTATATTTTTAAATAAATATAATAAATAAGGTACCTTTTCTGGAAACAATCGAACTCTTCCTTGAGAGCGTCGTATTTCCTGAGGGTATGCACGAGCGCGTCGGCGCCCTCCGCGCCGCTGTTCTGTTGCAGATGCTGGATCTCGCGCTCCAGTCTGCAATACATATTATTACTATTATTATAATAAATTATTTCAGGTTGTGGGTTCGATTCCCACGCCAGGAAATGTTAGTCTTTTCATTTCTTGGGTTTGGTTACAAGGCAAAGTGCGGCGTTGAGTACCGCCACTCAGCACGTAACGCCTCAATTCGGCGGAAAGTGGGGAACAGAATTGTTAAAAAAGAACGGAGTGTCTTAACACTAGGTTCTCAGGTTCCCTCTGCCTACCCTGCTATATGCGGGATACAGCGTGAAGTTAAAAAAATAATAATAATAAATTTAAAAAAATCATATTTAGACAAAGTATAAAAATTTGAACGCAGCGGGAATCGAACCCGCGCCTCTTGGAAACCTTTCAAGCGCTATGACCACTAAGCATGCGTTCAAATTTTTATCAGTTTTCTAAATATGATTTTCATTTCCTAAGTGTGTGATTAATACTTTAAAACTTCGAAAATAAAAAAAAAAATGTTTTAGAAAAACATTTATGGATATTGTATAAAATTTTTGGTTTTTTGGTTCGGAACCTAGTATCAAGACACTCCGTTCTCCACTTTCCGCTGAATTAAGGCATTGCGTGCTGGGTGGCGGAACTCAACGCCGCTCTTTGCCTTGTTATATAAATTAAAATAAATAAATTGGTATTTTTTTTATTAAAATGTTCAAAACATGAATTTAAATCTATATTTTTAAATTCAACAATAAATATAATTCTCTATCAAAAAACAAAAAAACTGACCAAACCACTAATATTACAAAATATTTCAAATCCACTTAATAACAGTTACCGTTGATTATCATTTAACAGATCACCATACTTCCCGCGGAGGCTGCTCGTCTCCTGCGCGGACACTTCCAACTGGTTCATCGCTGCACGATGCTGTCCACGAAAATATTCTAATTCCTGTAAAATTAAATAGAAAATAATTAAGATTTTAATAAAATAAAAAAAAACAGACTTCAAATAAAATTTACCAATAAGAAACAATATTACGAATAACGTAAAAACTAAATTTATATGGGACCACATCAGTCAGTACAGTCTAATTGTAAACCTCTTTCTTTTTTAAAGTCATTGTTATTAAATTTAATTTCATTTCGCCTGTCGTGGCGCAGAGGCACAAGCGTGCGACTGTAAACGCGACAGGTTGTGGGTTCGATTCTCACTGCAAGAAATGTAAAAGTTTAGTATTTTTATTTCCTGGGTTTGGTAACAAGACAAAGCACGGCGTTAAGTTCCGCCACTCAGCACGCAATGTCTCAATTCGGCGGAAAGTGAGGAACGGAGTGTCTTAACACTAGGTTCCCTCTGCCTACCTTGCTGTATGCGGGATACAGCGTGAAGCTAAAAAAATAAAAGTAAATAAATTGTGCTGGACTGGCACGCACAAGCATATAATAAGAAACAAAACAAAACAAGCCATACGGCATATTCGCAAAGCTATGGACCGAAAAAGTAAATGGTGCCATTAAGGACCCTTCTTACGAAAGTACTAGAAAGGCAAACGTCAATGAAGGAGGACACTGGATCAAACACTCTGTCAAGAGTATAACAAAAAAAGAACAAAGCACGGCGTTGATATCCGCCACCTAACGTTTTACGTCTCCAATTCCCGACAACATAATAATAAAAAAAATTTTAATAAATAATCCATATATTATAAATCGCTTGCATTACTGATGGACAGACGGCACTACATTTACAGACGAAATTATTGCCCATAGAAAGCTGAAATTTGGCAAGCTTTCTCCTTATATCCTTGGGAAAAAAAAAAAAATAGTCCCGCTGAGTTTCTTGCGCCGGTTCTTCTCAGGTCTGAGGCATTAAATTTAGTGAACCGGTGGTAAATTATTTGACTTTGACTTTGGAAGTTTAAAAGATTTCTTTCCTTTTCCTTTTGGTAAATATAATAATTCGGTATTATAGTCCACGGAAAAAAAAGTGATACAGCTAATAATAAATAAAAGTTTTTACAAGCATTTTGTGCCGAAAATGCCGTAATATCATTTCAACATCGTATACCCCATACGTTGGCCTTACCACCATACATACATTTAAAAATATTATTCACATAAGTACTACTACTCAATCCTGAACAAAAATTTCAACATAGCGAAAAAAATTTGTAAAACAAAAATAGAGCTCATTAAAATAAAGCATAACTCTTGCTAATGTTGAAATATAATGGTTACTTTAAAAAAAAAACAAAAACTAGCCTACATAACCAAGGCTGTGTATAAAATATAGGTCAATAGGGCAAGTTTTGTATGGCTCGTATTGAAATGGGGAAATTATTTCTGAATAGACTGGCGGCGGACTAAACCGTGAAGCGTGGGCTCGCCCCGAGATATAAAAACGACTGTATAATTTATGGCTTAGAACTTTTGATAGACTAACGAGTGCTAGACGGATGAATTCAAAAAATGTTATTTTAGAAAAGCTTTTATAACTTTTAATTTATTAATAGCAGAGTTTATAAATTTTATTTAGAAATAAGACTAGAGTTGTAGTCCATCGTGGCGCAGTGTCACAATTTGACTGTAAATGCGATTGATTGTGGGTTCATAAATAGTAGAAAATTTATTAATTTTATAATCGTTAATAATCTAACGCATGTCGTGGCGCAAATGTACAAGCGTGCGACTGTAAACGCAACAGGTTGTGTAAAATTTAGTATTTTCATCTCTTGGGTTTGGTAACAAGGCAAAGCGCGGCGATGAGTTCCGCCACTCAACACGCAATGCCTCAATTCGTCGGAAAGTGGGAAATTGTTGAAAGAGAATGGAGTATCTTAACACTAGGTTCTCTGGTTCCCGCTGCCTACCTCGCTACATGCGGGATACACCGTGAAGTTAAAAAAAAAAAAAATCTATATATCAATATATGAAAAAAAATTCGCATTCTTTTTACCAAATAATATACAGACAGATATTTTCATGTGGAGCATTTGAAATACATTAAATTATAAAATAAATATTACACATTGTTTGTAACAATCTGTGTGTGACATACATGTTGCTAAGGCAACGCGTACGTTACGCGTCAACAGAATGATTTGTTATTACTAAATTACAAAAACCTATATTTTTCTTTGACTGTTATTAAATGAAATGCTGATAACAAAGTAACATTTATACTTTCAACCAACTTAGGAAGAACTTATTATAGATGAATGCTGTAGAGATTCAACCTCATTGTAGGACATGCGAAGTCAGTTTGGCTAATAAAAGATACACAGAAAGCTAAATGTTGTATTAAGAATGAAGAAGAACATGCTCAGGTCAGGTGGTTTGAATACGTCGCGAGGATAAGTGATGAAAGAATAGTAAGAAAGATATATGAAGCAAAGGCAGAAGAGGTAGGAGGAGACATCGGTTGAACTTCATGGACATACTGTGTCCAGTGATACTCTACACAGAGAATAAATAAATTGCAAAAAACTGAAACTCAAGTTTGTCATTTGCTATAAAAGTTTTTTTTAAAATTGAACAACATATTTATATTTAATACATTACCTTCTTTTATTTATTGTAAGTCAACAACATCAAAATATATTTTATTGTGATTTTACAGCTCTATAGCGTTTACCGCATAGCAAAGTAATCATATACAACCAAGTGTCGAGACACTCTTCTCCACTTTCTACCCAAAATCCACATCCACATTGCATGATTAATAGTAGAACTTAACACCGCCACTCTTTCATGACATAAAGTGTAAAATAAATCAATTAAATAAAAGAGAATGGAGTGTCTTAACTCTAGATTCTCCGGTTCCCTCTGTCTACCTTGCTAAAAATAGAATAAAAAATACAAACCTTCATAACATGTTCACATCGTCTCGAAGTCTCTGTATATTGTCGTCTTAACTGATTCAGTTCATGCTGTGCTTTATCACATTGCTGTTTTAGATTTTCATTTGTCTGTTTATTTATTACATCGTACTGTCCCAGTTCGTACGGAGCACTCATAGTATGACTGTGGCTTGTATAGTTTGGTTTCTCATAGCATTGTGACGATGATAGGTCATATTCAATGGGAAGTGATGGTATCTGGGTAGTTGTATGACGTTCATTACTCACGTAACTGTGAGATATTGATTCTAAAAATATTAGTTACTTTTAAATTAATGTGATCTTTGACATTCGTAATTCAGTATGTATACTGAATGAAATTATTTTTATTGATTAATTGTATATATTTTAGTATTTGGAATTACACTTTACAATAGTCCATGGTTAAATGGTAGACTTATCTGCCTAAAAATGCATTTCTGAATACTACAATATAGGTGATTAATCTGATATTACAACATTTCACTTTTTCCCCCCTTTATAATTATTTTGAAAAATCCTCTAATAGATACTGCCACCTATGTGATATCTTGTATTAAGTGTGTGTATCAAAACTGCCAGCTACAAGATGTCTCATAGTGCATGCTGCAATTTTAGATTAATTACAAATGGCCATTTCAGGTAAAAATATTTTAAAAAGGTAAATGAAAAATTACTGTAAATGCTATTACAATAATTAAATATTAATATTATATCAGTAACTTAATATAATTATTTTTTGTAAACTTTAATGTATTCTTCAGAATAAAGCCTTGGCACCCAGAGCAAGACGATCTAAATATGTCTGGCAGTCCATGGGTTAAGCTCCTCAAGAAGCCTACATGCCAAATTTCAATATCTTATGGCCTATAGTCTCACCTATACATTGTGTGTCAGTCAATTATTAATACAAGGGTTTTACATACATAGATAATATTTGGTATAATAATATATAATATTTTGTTTTTGTTGAGGAAATAATATAAAAATCTGTGAAAATTATGAATATGAATAATATACTGTTGTTTAAGGTCAATTTGTAATTATTTCCTGGTAATATTTTTTATGCTTAAAAATTAGTCATATAAATAGTTCAATAAATTTATTATATTAACTTATTATTATGCATGCAGCTTCCAAGATCTGTTTAAACATGTAATAGGTCACATAATATGACCAAAAGTTAAGTTCTTCATATAAGAATTACAATAATAAGCCATATAAGCAATATTGTACTAACTTGTTTAGATATTTATATTCATATGTACATGTTATCATATGGTAATAAAAAAAGCTATGTTACAATTCAAAGCACAGTGTGTTTCTATTAATCATTAATCAGAAAATCAGCATCAATATGTAAATCATATGTATTTATAAGTAAATATAATTACCAATCCTTTGTACTACATAAATAGAGAAAAATAAATTATTATATGGCTCACCATTACTCCCATTGCTTTCTAAAGAAGATGTTCCTGATGCCATAATATATCTGAAATGAAATTATATTGTACAACAATTCTTATTGTAACATTATGCCACATTTAGATCAACAATACCTTCAAAATTAAGATCTGGGGTCCATTGTCTTTCTCTTAGATGTTATAGAAACTATTATCTAATAAGAACAGAGTTGTTGTTTGTTGTTTATATCATAAAATCCAAATCTCATAGGGTGCAAGCTTGACACGGTTTTCACGCTCTAATGATAGTTGCAAAACTTCTTAACCGCAACTGTTGATAGACTGTTGCAACTACTATTTACACAGGACGAAAGTATTCAACATTATAATGCCATCCACCAGAAACTTGTCAGCCACCCGCGAGTTACAGATAACTGTACAACGACACGGTCCATAAATACCATCACCGAACATTCAAAACACCGAATTTGCCACAAAAAGTCTCCTTTCGCTACGAATATGGTTTTCACGGCTAAGGAGTAAATGCTTATTTCACAATGTAAACAGATCACTTATCACGCGAACCTACAAAATAAATACTCCAACCGCACAATTTTGTACAATAATAAGCTAAAATAAGAAAATAAAACTATTACACGTATTTATCAGTAGTAATTTGCCAACATTTCCCGTTTCTGTTCAGTGTTCTCTACCTTTTTTAGCAAGTAAATGAATGAATGAATGACGGACACAAAAGAAGACGACATATTTAGTGAATGTTGTCAATGGTAAATTTAAAATTTTGTATTGGATACATTTAATAAAATATTTTTATTGGAGCATATTGTTAATAAAAATATTACTAATATTAAATTAAAATTGTCTATTTTTATTATATTCTAAACAAATTTATATATAATAATTTTCTCCAATTTTTTATTTTCCTATAAAAATATGAGCTCTTTTATCATTTTTACCTTGTAATTGTAAAGTAATATATCTAAAACAATAGTTAAATATGAAGTAGTTATCAATATTACATTTAAAATGTTCCTACATATATATCTGAAGTGCCGTCAAGTGCCATAAGTAAATATTGTGGTCCGAGTATCCGACCTATACGGCACTATTTTCTCGTAATCGTCGTTCGAATAAATGACACGCAATAGCGAGGAACCAATAAAAAACGACGCGCAAATACAGGAGTTTTATAAATCAAGTGCATAACATATGAACGACTCTGTGTAATTTGACTCTTTCATTAGCCAAAATTTGAAGGTTCTATAAGAGTGCAATATAGCGCGTAAAATTGATTGTTTTGATGTCGCACGGAGGCATGACCACGGCGTGACTTCCATGCCCTGCGTTTCTACGGAAGGGCGTGCGGATTACGTTTACTATGAATGATTTTATCTCTTTCTAAACTCGTGTATCTGTGAATGACCGAGTGTAATAGCGAGCGTACCAAATTATGGATTGAAAAGCGTTTGTTGTTGTATTTTGATATTTGCACCGCATTGCTGCGAAGTGATTGCCGTTATCTCGTCGGTGAATCGTAGTGGTATAATATAAGCGGTCATATGGCGCCCGCAGGACTAGGCCGAATGCGGATTAGTTACGCCGTTCGATTTGTCGAGCGCTTTACTATTTACGCACTATTGAAAAGAGATAGTACGTATTTTTAGTCGCGTCGACGGTGAGACGAGTGACTTTCATCACGGTGCGTAAACAACTTCAAGGTTATCCGTCGTGTTTGTGCCAGTGCCCAGTGCTGATGCGGAGGCGCTGACATGGCTGCCATGGCGGAAGGTGGCGCGTCGGTGCGCCAGGGCCACCTTCGCAAGCTGAAGACCATGAAGAAGAAGTACTTTGTGCTCCGCGCAGAGACTTCGGAGAGTTCAGCGAGGCTTGAATATTACGAATCGGAGAAGAAATTTCGTTCAGGGGCAGCACCGCGTCGCGTGCTGCCGTTGAAGAGTTGTTATAATATAACTAGAAGGTTAGACTTGAAACAAAAACATGTGATAGCTCTGTTTACTAAAGAGGAACAACTGTGTATAGTGGCTGAGAATGAACAAGACCTTCATGGATGGCTCACTGCTATTCTGAAACAATTCCGCACGGATGATGCAAGTGAGGAGCTCCTGCATCCCATACGTAAGTGTTATTTTCTATTTATTTATAGAAAATAATGATTCATAGACATAAGTCACTATTGATGACATGTAAACTGATTTCATTTACTTATTATCTTCATATTGATGTCTTATCTGAGTAATGGGAAAAAACATATTTAACGTTTTCCAACTTGACAAATATTTTAAAAACATTTTTGACGTCTGTATGATATATTTATAAATTAATTTACAATATGAATAAGAATTTAGTGGTCCTCTCTGTTTTCCCTGCCATGTGGGTAAAGCATGAAACTGAAAAATATTTACTATTGATAATAATTCTATATTTTATATCAGAGAAGGTTGTATATTTTACAATGCATTATTTATATATAATCATTTTTTTCTTTAGATCTTATCGAATTCACAACACATTTTTCAATCAGATAAAAATTAAATAAATTTATCGCACTTCCGTGGTTGTTTTTGTTATAATTATAATTATAAATAATTACACTGCTATTGTTTTTTTAATTCATTTTTTATTATTTACAAGAAACATATAATAACTTCTTCAACAAAATTTAAACAAAATTTTAGGCAACCATTTAGTATTGTAAGTGTTTCCTGAACGGTTTTCCTTATTTTGAATTGATTATTTTTCCTTATAATATACACTTCTGGTACACAAGTGTTGTAACTAAATAATAATGTGATAAAAACTAAAGTATTGGTAATGGGAATTTCATCTTTTTCTTTATTAGGTTTTTTTCAAGAAATGCTAATAAATATATTATAAGTACTTATTCAATATTGTTAATATAGAAGTTTGTTTGTATGTTTGTGAATATCAATTTCTCTAAAATTACTGATTTAATATTGTTTGGACAGTCTATATATTCTTATAGAAGTATATCTTTACCATCATGGCAGCATCTGACTTTAAACATAGTTTTGGGTTCAATCCTCACTCGGAGTGATTATATTTAAATTATTTTCATTTTCCGGCTCTGGTGTTATAAGCGCGGCGTTGAGTTCCGCGACTCAACACACATTAGGAAAGAATAGTGTCTTGGGACCCAATACTAGATATAGGTGTATTGACTACCTTACTACATGGAAAAGTTTGTAACTTCATTTTTTTTTATTTTTATATATTTTTATCATTTACTTTATGTATAGATTTTTTATTAGTTTGTGCTACTATTAGGTCGATATTGCTCGTTGTTTGGCCATACTAGATAAACAACGTAAAAAATATATATATACTTCCACAAATTGATATCGAACCCGTGACCATCGCATAATCAGCCATTTCAACTAATTCTATCCATAAAATATACGTCAAAACGCGGCGCTGAGTTCCGCTACGCAACACGTAATATCTTAAATTCAGACGGAAAGAGAACGGAGTGTCTTAACACTAGCTTTTCTCCGTCTTATCATGATATGCTCGATAAAAGCAAAAAAATAATAATATAAGGAAATACGTATCAATAAGAAAACCTATTATGCAAATATTTTTAAATAATTACACCATATTTTGTAATCAGAAGTATATGCTAAAATGAATTTTAAATTATTACATGTAATACTAAATTGGCTTGTCGGTATGTTTGTGCGGAATCAATAAATCAGATGATGGAAACATACATAGTGTTCTCAAGGCAACAGTGTCATTGAACCTATCTTAGTACATTTATAATGGTAGGGCCTAGTTCGTGTAATTAGATAGACGATTTTGGCAGTGTTTTTGTATACTAGCTGTCCTGCGACTTCGTTTGCGTGGGCTATGAAAGCTGAAATCCCGTTTTGGTGGGAATTTCGAGGCATCCTCTTATAGTGCTCCCCTACAGTCTCTAAGGTTACATGCTATTTTTTTAAAAAAAAAAAATTAGCATGTATTGCTTTAGCAGTAATTTTGCTTGTATGATGTCTGTCAGTCACTTAGTAACGCAGGCGTTTTATATGTATATATTTTAGATTAAACCAATTACGGTTTTTAAAGTGACTCGTTTTGATTTGAAACTCGATGTAACGAAAAAGCGTTACTAGAAGAAGATGAACATATACGTCTATAGGAAAAATTGAGACAGTATAATATTTATGTAGTTTGTAAAAATAAAATAGAAAGAAATATAGCCATGACATAATATAAAGTAATTACATTTTTATAATTTTCGCTTGTATCGTTTTCATGGCATTTAGTTCTTTTTTTTTATCTTCACGCTGTATCCCGCATAGGCAAAGGGAACCTGAGAACCTAGTGTTAAGACACTCCGTTCTCTTATAAAAATTCCGTTTTCCACTTTCCGTCGTTAGTAAAAAACTAATTTAAAAAAATATTATTTATTATTTGTAAATATTTTTTTTTTTAAATATATTAATTATTAAACGAAAGCAGACGGAAACAGCTAGTTAATAAATAAACAAGACAGCTACAACTATATACGTAACTAACATGTAAACAACTTCTATTGATTAATCACAATAAAATGATGACACTTCATAAAATTGTTTATTCTGTATTTAATTGTTTTTGTACTTTTGTGTTTTGTTTGTTTGTTTGTTTTTTTTTTTTATTTTCAAGGAAGTTTTTAATGCACACGTGGTGTGTTCTTAGTGACTTCTATGTAAGCTTCTCCTTTTATGCAACCTCTCGTGGCGCAGAGGCACAAGCGTGCGACTGTAAACGCGACAGGTTGTCCGTTCGATTCCCACTCCAGGAAATGGAATTTTTCATTTCCCGGGCTTAGTAACAAGGCAAAGCACGGCGTTGAGTTACGTCAGTCGGCATGCAATGCCTCAAGTCGGCGGAAAGTGGGGAACGGAGTGTCTTTACACTAGCGCACTCACTAGCGTGAAGCTATGTATGTATGTATGTCTAAGCTTTTTTTATTAAAAAGAAATAGCTTCACGTTTTATCCCGTATAGCAGGGTAGTCAGAGTAAACCTTGTGTCATGACACTCCGTTCGCAGCTTTCTGCTCGAATTTGAGACATTGCGTGTTAAGTGTCGGAACTCAACGCCGCGCGTTGTCTTATATTTTATTTAACTTCAAAGAAGGAGACAATTCGACTGTTTTTTTTGTGTGTTTGGGCGAAATTTTAATCTGACGAGTTGTTTTTGAGTTATTTGTAACAATTGCATTTTTTAATAATGAAATCTTGAAAGTCGTTTTTTTTTAAATATTAATTATTATTTTCTATACTACATTTCGTTATTAAAAATGTATGCGTTTTCCTTTAGGTATGTTTAAATTCTAGGTGTTATGTGAAAATAAGAATTCCCCGCGTTAAGTTTTAGATAATATTTATAGATTTCCGTTAAGGCTAAATAGATGATCAGACTACATTTTTCCGTTTTATGATTCTAAAGCGTAACACGGCAAAACACGGCGTTGAGTTCCGGAGTGTCTCGACTCTATATTCTCTATGTCTGGCATCTATGCGTGAAGTTTGAAAAAAAAATTAACGTCATATATTATGAATGCTATCTCAAATATATTCAAAATGTATTCCGATCTCTCGGGTATACCTTTAAGACCTATTAATTCTTAATATCGTATACTTACAAAGTAACATTTCCTATTTCGTACAATGATACACTTTTATCTCTCAATGAAAGTCGTAAACACTTTGGCTGTCCATTCTCGCACCTATGCCATAACCATGAAAATCTAAAATGCCTTACACCATACACTTGTCTGTTTATTTATGGTACCCCATATTTTTATCATTATTTACGGGTTCCACGGAACCGGGGAAGTCCCACGATAATGATTTTACAACCGGTAGGTTCGTGTGTTAAATTTATTTGACGTTTTATATGTTTTTTTCCCATAGGTAATACCTATTTGTATGATAATGAAAGGCTATTGTGGTGCAGTGTGGTAGTGACTAAACGCGATTGGTTGTGAGTTCGATTTTAAATCCGCCTGTCGTGACGCAGAGGCACAAGCGTGCGACTGTAAACGCGATAGGTTGTGGGTTAGATTCCCACTCCAGGAAATGGAATTTTTCATTTCCTGGGTTTGGTAACAAGGAAAGCGCAGCGTTGAGTTCCGCCACTCAGCACGCAATACCTCAATTCGGCGGAAAGTGGGGAACGGAGTGTCTTAACACTAGGTTACCTCTGCATACCCTGCTATGTGCGGGATACAGCGTGAAACTAAGTAAGTAATTATTTTTATTTCACCGCTCTGATAAGACAAGCACTAAATACGCAAGTCTCAATTTTGTGCGGAAAGTGTAGAACGGAGGGTCTTGGCTCTATATTCTCTCTGACTATCCTAAGCAGGAAAAAGCGTTAAGCAGCTTTTTTTTTCATCTCATTTACTGGTTTTAAACGTATATTGTGTAAATCCAAGTAATAAACTTAAGATTAGCGCCATATAAGAGAACGCTTAATTCATAAAAATCCGAGCATTTACTTCTGGCGTGATTACAGAATGTACTAAAAAAAACTTTCACGCTTATAACCTGCTAATATAATAAATGCGAAATTGTTTGGATGAATGTTTGTTACTCTTTCACGAAAAAACTCCTAAACGGATTTGATGAAACTTTATAATTATATAGCTTTTGGTTCTTTTTTGCATTACGCAGTATTCCGCACATATTAGTGTAGGCAGAGGGAACCGGAGAGCCTAGAGTTAAGATACTCCGTACTCTTTGAACACTTTTTCTCCACTTTCCGCCGAAATGAGGCATTGCGTGCTGAGTGACGGAACCCAACGCCGCGCATTGCCTCGTCACCAGAGCGAGAAAATGAAAATACAAAATATTATTTAATATTTTTCATTTCCTGGAGTGGGAATCTAACCCACGAACTGTGGCGTTTACCATCGCACGCTTGTGCCTCTGCGTCACGAGAGGCCTAATAGCTTATACGAGTATACCAGAATAACACAGAGGCTACAATTATTATTAATTTTATAAGATTTCCTATAAATTTGCCAATTATATAACGATATACTTGCGGTTAACATCTTGACGTAATCTATTAAATAACCAGAACATTAGCGAATACGAAGGATAATATCGACATATTGTAATGAAAAACAAATTCTGCATATGAATTCTAAGAAAACATCTTTTTATAGTTAAAGACAAGTATGATATGTCGGATTTTTTTGTATATCTAAGTATAAATTATAATTTTTTTTGCAGCTTTTTTGCTTTTTTCTGCTTAGCAGGGTGATAAAACACTATCCTCTCTTTGACTACAAATGCTGTATGGAATAAGAGTGTAACTGTAAAAAAAAAGATTAAGTAGGGTTTGTCGAAAAGTAGTCTTATCGGAGGAATATTAGATGTAGGCATTATGGCGCAGTGCGACAGACACGACTGTAAGCGCGATTGGTTGTGGGTTCGATTCCCATTTGAGAGCATGATTTTTTATAATTATTATCATTTCCCGGCTTTAAAAAGACAAATCGTGGCGTAGACTTCCGCTACTTAAGGGGGATTCTTCTTTAGGAGAGAAATATATGACGATTACAATGGTATTTACAGTAGGTGTACGAATATGCCAAAAAATCGACAGTATATGATTTTTTTTAACTGACTGAAAAGTTCGCTAAACTCACTTGTTTGACTTTTATTAGTACCCTAAAAAAATACCGAAAAAAATGTTTTTTTCGATCCTCCTAAAGGAGAAAACTCCCTTAACACATAACGTTTCAAATTCAGGCGGGGAACGATAATCGGACTGTTAAGATAGAGACTGTTAAGTTAGACTCTTAAGATCTCTTTGATTGCCCTGTTATGTGAACCTGAATATTATACAAGGAAATAGATATTGTAGTAGATGACTAAGTATATTTTAAAGTTTTGACTAAAACTCATATTTAAACGTGTAAAGATCAGTACAGTGTTAAAATTACTATGAAAAATAACTATTACATAAACGTGCTAATACGCGAATGCCACACACATGGCCTACCGCAACGGAAAATCCAACGCGCCGCAGTATGCCGCCAATGTATGTAGATAATTAAAAAATATTTCAACAATTATACAAGTATTACGTTTTATATGGTAGTCACATAATGTTTTGTTTCCTTGTTATTGGTTATTTTACTTTATCTTTTATTGTGAATAGTTATTTTTAGCGCATTTTTCTTGTAATTAATGGATTAGTAGATATAAGCTACCGTGGTTGTAAAAGCGATTGGTGGTGGGTTCGATTCCTACATAGCTACATACATACCTTAATATAGCCCCGCATATAGCGGGGTAGGCAGAGAGAACCTAGTGTTAAGACACTCCGTTCCCCACTTTCCGCCGAATTTGAGGCATTGTGTGCTGAGTGGCGGAACTCAACGCCGCGCTTTGCCTTGTTACCAAACCCAGGAAATGAAAAAATCCATTTCCTGGAGTGGGAATCGAACCCACAACCTGTCGCGTTTACAGTCGCATGCTATGCAATAGTATCATAAATGGTAGAACTGCCTTTTATACTTTGTATGGTTTTCTCTGATCACTACATATAAGTATGTAACTTATTCCAAAAAGAGCTTGAAATATTTTGGTCGCTTTTATTTATCTAATTATACTAGGGTCCCAGTAAATGCGTTAATAACGCATTGCGTAGTGACGTATATGTCACATTATATAAACATGGATGTCAAATCATGGTAGTGTGTGTAACGTTTATTTTATTAATTTAATATATTTTTATGCATTGTTTTTAGAAAATATAATCACTGTGCTCTCCTTCGCTATATAAACTATAAGTGTGCCGAGTTTCATGCTCATCCGTCCGCGTAATTTTCATAAAAAGAGATCCAAAGTATTTCCTTGATGTATTGATGTTGATATATAGATTATTAAAATTAACCGACTTTGAAAAAAGAAAGAGATTCTCAATTTCTTATGTGTCTTATCACATAATTGAATCGGTGAGTGCAGAAACAACGTAAGTCCGGATTTTCAAATTTTGCAGGAGGGAGAAAAAAGTGTATTAACTGCCTTTCTAAGCTAGTTTAAATCGATTACGAATTTTTGCATTTGACTTACGTTGCTTCTGCACTCACCGATTCAATTGTTACTGGGTGAACTAATTTTGATGGCCCTTTTTTATGTAATAGTTATTGCTTTTGATGTGGTCCCACTGAAATTTAGTTAAGTTGTCACAAGTTGGTTTTGAGTTATTCGTAATAGTGTTACTTTTTAGTATATTTTATTTGAAATCGGTTTTGTTTTTTATTACAATTTTAATTATTTTACTAAATAAATTTACCGTTAAATCATAAATTATAAATGTCTTAACTTCAAGACCGCTACTAAAAAAATAAACGAAATTTCTCGACACCAGGGTTTTTTACACCTAACAATTTTTTAACATGGAAAAACCCTATGACCTGACCTGAACTTGTCGCCTGTTCACCGCCGGGAGGTCCTCATGCTTTTTGCGTGACCTTTCAGTATCTTTGATACTATGTTCATATTTACTTAAATTATTTTCATTTGTTCAATACCTCTTTAGTAAGACAAAGCGCGGCGTTATGTTCCGCCAATCAACACGTAGAGTTGACAGGAACACGTTGTCGTAGGAACGTGTATGTCATTTTATACAAAAGTGTATGTCAAACGCATGGTAGTGTGTATAATATTTATTTTATTCATTTATTGTATAATTATAAAAAAATATATAGACTTTCTGCATACTTTACTCTTTTATACTCTTTATTTATATGGTAAAGATTTGTGCCGAGTTTCGTACTACTCGTGTAGTTATCGCTCATTTTACGGGTACAAAGTTTTTCCTTCACGTAGTAATATAATAATATATTTAAATCGATTCTAAATATAGCAGTACAGTTGGTAGCAGTTTATTTATAAACACAATGTCGATAATATTCGCGACATTGATTGACTGATTTTTGTATTCGTAGATATATTTATGGGTGCGTGTGTTTCCATGAGGGAAACAGTAGTTGTAATGTTACGTGTATATTGTATGTATACATACATAGATTCACGCTGTATCCCGCATATAGCAGGGTAGTCAGAGGGAACCTAGTGTTTAGACACTCCGTTCCCCACTCGTTTCCCCACCAGTTTCCCCACAAAGTCCCATTTCCTGGATTGGGAATCGGACCCACAACCTGTCGCGTTTACAGTCGCATGCTTGTGCCTCTGCGCCATGATAGGCGCGATATTCTATGTATAGTTTACATTTTAGGGAAAAAATTTTTTTTGTAAACATTGGAGAATATACTTTATATTCCGATTTTTCTTAACAACCGTTTCACGCTTTATCATGTGTTAGTATTATGAACACTGAGCTTATTTCAGAAAAAAAAAATATACTCCATTCGCCGCTCTTCGTTCAAATTCGAGACATTGCGTTTTAAGTGGCAGTACATAACGCCGCGCTTTGTCTAACGACTTACCAAAACAGGGAATGAAAATAATTTAATTATTCCCCCGAGTGGGAATTGAACCTAAAACCACCACATTTATAGTCGGACCTTGTTCCAATGCGCCTAGACAAAACAATTTTCTGAACAGAACCTTTTATTTTAAAATTGAGGGAATCCCCGGCTGATATTTGAACAAAAAAATATTCTGTGAAGACGTATGACAACATGACAAAATAATTATATTTAGAATAAAAAGCCACGGGAGTGTTTTTTCCTTATCGATATTCTTATATTAAACGGTCTGTATTAAAGTGAGATAACTCAAAATAAAAATAGTTTTTTCTAAGATTTGCAAAGATTAAATATAAATAAAACTGAATTAAATAAATTATTTAATGGTTTTTTTTAAATACCCAGTACATGTTGAATACTTTTGATTTTTTTAAACTTTTGTGACGTTTGTGTTTTCTTTAGAATATTAATAATATATTTTTAGATTTTCATATGTATTTAATTTATTCATAAGGAAGGAAGTAGAATTTTTTTAGACGTTTTAAACCGTATAGCAGATAAGTCAGAGTGAAGCTAGTGTCAAGAATTGTTTTTTTTTTTATTAATATTTATTACGAGTTTACTTACACACATACTCGCCTCACAATTTTCTTATATATCTTGCATATTTTTGACAACCACTAAAATTTAATGACACACATTTTTTCATATTTCCCTAGAACACGTCTGGCAAGTGAACGTGCAGAAGAAGGGTTTGGGCGTGTCAAAGAACATCCAAGGCTTGTACAACCTGTGCCTCACCGACAAGACGCTCACCCTCGTCAAGATCAAGAGTCACAACAACGTGATCAGCGATCTCGTCATACCCGAGCGTGTGGAATATTCACTGAAGAATATTAGACGGTAGGTACTTTTGTAAGCATTTTATTATTGACTTTGAGACGATACAGTGGTGATTGATATTTGAAAGGTTATGGGTTTGATTCCCATTCGGAGGAGTTATTACACCTAGATTAAATTATATGTTTATACTTACCATCTAGGAAGAGAAAGCGCAGTGTTTTGGGTCTTGGTTTCAGGTGAAAAGTGGAGAACGGAGTGTCATGACACTAGTATGTCTGATTACACTGATAAGCAGGAAAAAACGTAACTGCATTATGTTAACGATATTTTTTTCTAATTGTTGAAATGTCAACGGGTTACCTTAGCAAGTATGCCTATGTCATTTGATACAAAAGGGTACGTGAAACACATGGCACTACCATCTATTATATATATATATATATATATATATATATATATATATATATTATTAATATATTTAATAATGATGAAGATATATATTGCCTTTCACCTTTCAACTTCTTCTCTTTTGCACAATTTTTGGCTCATATATGTAAGTCAGTAGGGCCCAATATTGATATATCAATTTCTAAATAAAAAGACTTGCGATGTAGCTGGTGGTACATGGAAGTGTATTTTGTTTAATGTTATTATAACTATGTCTGAACTGTTCTTAAATTATTTGCTTTTTAACAGACTTTAAAGAAAGGAGGATGTTCTCAATTCGACTATATTTTTTATGTTTCCACGTAACTTTTTACCCGATGAACCATATTTAATAATTTTTTTTTTATATAATAGCTAGAATTATATATATTTTTTTTTAATTAAGATTTGATAATTAGTTTATGAGTTATTCGTAATAATTTAAATTGTTATTTGAAATCGATTTTCTTTTTTCTGTTGAAATTTTAATTATTACCTATCTATACTTTAATTTAAATAAATCAAGAGGTACCTATCAGTGATACAAGAATAAAAAAACGTTTTAGTCGCTTCAACTTTGCTCTCAAATGTTCTGAATTATGCATGAATCTTAAAAAGTCTTTAAAAGCTTCTTAGAGGTTTCAATTGGAAACTCTCGTGCGTATTTACAAAAGTCAATAAGAAAGATCACTTATCTGTACTCAGGGATGTTAATTAGCGTTTAAGTGATATAAGTAGCTTAGTGTTTTCATTTCCTGGGTTTGGTAACAAGGCAAAGCGTGGCGTTGAGTTCCGCCACTCAGCACGCATTGCCTCAATTCGGTGGAAAGTGGGGAACGGAGTGTCTTAACACTAGGTTCCCTCTGCCTACCCTGCTATATGCGGGATACAGCGTTACTATGTATGTGTATGTATGTAAATCTTCAATATTTTCGAAGCAAATATGGAATTGCTACTTTCATATGTGTACCAAGTGTGAAGTTAGTAAAGTGATATATCACTCCGTTTTAATTTTCTACTTTAGACACTAAGTGGCGTAACCCAACACCGCGTTTTGCCTAACTAAACCGGAAAATATTTTTAAATAGAAACATTTCTTTAACTGGGTAAGACACAAGTATCGCTTACAATCTGATATTTCCCAATTGCGTCACGATGGCGTCAATGATTGAATTGTAATTTGTACGTAAATATTATTGTAGTTTTCTATGTACCTATCTAACGATATATTGTCTCACTTCTTACTAATATCATAAATGCTAAAGTGAGTGAATATGTATGTTTGTTAGTCTTTCAAGCAGAAACTACTGAACAGAGCGGGATGAAATTTTATAGTATTATAATATAGCTTGTACTTCAGAATAGCAAGTGAGCTATGAATTATAAAGATTTTGTATATAATACTTAGTATTTTCAATTCCTCGCTCTGGTAACAAGACAAAGCGCAGCGTTCAGTTCCGCCATTTATCACGCAATACCACAATTCCGCGGAAAGTGGGGAATGAATATGTTAAAAGAGAACGGAGAGTCTTAACACTAGGCAGAGGGAACCCGAGAATGGTTCCCTCTGCCTACTCTGCTACGTGCGGGATACAGCGTGAAACTAAAAAGAATATAACGATGAACATGTACTATACGAGGTGTGTTCAAAAAGTAAGGTGACTTTTCAAATTTGGCGGGCAACGTACTTTCGATTATCGATTTTTTTATTTTGTTATGTTGGTACACTCTTCCCGAACATCTGTACCAAGTTTCAAGTGTATAGCATTTTTTGTTTGGTTGGGAGAGGCGTAAAGGTTATAAGTGTTTTGCGTGCTCGGCGATTTCTTGCTATCGAAAAATATGTTTTTTTTTTTTTCTTAAAAATACAAAGTCACCTTACTTTTTGAACACACCTCGTATTATACTCGTAATAATGTTATTTTATTACTACGTAATAGATCTTTTATAGCGTCTGTCGTAGCGCAGAGGCACAAGCGTTCGAGTGTAAACGCGACAAGTTGTGGGTTCGATTCCCACTCCAGAAAATGGAATTTTTCA
>JAKGSA010000484.1:104591-178225 GCA_033558755.1 Philaethria dido
AAGTTGTGGGTTCGATTCCCACTCCAGAAAATGGAATTTTTCATTTCCTGGGTTTGGTAAGAAGGCACAGCGCGGCGTTGAGTTCCGCCACTCAACACGCATTGCCTCAATTGGGCGGAAAGTGGGGAACGGACGTCTTAACACTAGGTTCCCTCTTCCTACCCTGCTATATGGGGGATACAGCGTGAAGCTATGTATGTATGTAGGTCTTTTATGTATTATGATTAAATATCTATGCAATTACATTAAGTAACTATTTTTATTTTTCTAATTAGAAATACTTTAAGTTAAGTATAAAAAATTGTACACATTCTACCATGTGTTTGACATTTGTATAAAATGGCACATTACCAACGCGTACGTACTTCATACGTCAATGGGGTTACTAGTAAAGAAATGTGATGTGATTTGTGTGTGCATGTAACTTATATATATATGTACTAGTGTCCCCGTTGACGCGTTAACAACGCGTTGTCTTTAGTAATGTATATGCCACTTTGTATAAACATGTATGTCAAACCATGGTAGTGTCTGTAAGATTTATTTTGGTAATTTAATATACTTTTTATGAAAAATATTAGCATTCTGCACTCCTTCTCTATATAAACTATAAGTGTGCCAAGTTTCATGCGTCTTTATCCGCGTAATTTTCGTAAAAAGGGATTCAAAGTTTTTGCTTGACGTATTTATATATAGATTATAGAATGCGCGTTGCAGCGCGTAGCAATTACGGAATAGTTGAAAAAAATCACGCATTTGCTGGATATGTAGTTTTTATTTTTTGTTAGTTGCAACCGCGGTTTGGCGAGCGAAATGAATAGACCTAGTCTAAGATATATGCAAAATGGAATGTATGATAATCCTTCGTAACGTGTTTTCAGACATGTTCGTTTTTACTGACTTTAAAAAAACGGGGAGGTTTTCAATTCGTCTATATTTATTTGTGTGTTAAAAGTTATATGATATAGCTTTTTACTGGGTGAATCAATTTTGCTTTCTGTTTCTTTTTCTTCTTTGATGATTGTGTTAGCTAGTACTTCTGATGGGGTCCCATTTATTCGTAAAAAATAATAGAAGTCTGTTTTTTTTTTGTTATAATATTATTTTTTACAGATGTGGTGATTCCGAGTGTTTCTTCTACATGGAGGTCGGTCGTCAGACAGCGACGGGAGCGGGCGAGCTGTGGATGCATTCAGATGACTCCAATATTGCTCAGAGCATGCACTCCACTATATACCAGTGAGTTATATGATTCAAATTTAAATATATTTTAATTAATTAGATAGAGGGAGGAGCGCGGACAGTGGAGTTGAACGTTAAAGCGCATTTCAAAGGGGCCCCTGAAACCTACACTTGGATCGCGTAAGCCTCAGGCACTCTCCAAATTCCTCTCTCTGTATAATATTTATATCTGTAAATCCATCGTGCTCTAAGGTGTTTCTTCTTATTATTTTTAGCATGTATTTTGAAGGCGGCATTTGTAGGATCTTTTAAAAATTTGGTTAGGTAGGTAACTTTGGATATTTTAAAGGGGCCCTTAAACTTACACTTGGGAAGCAGGCACTGCTTAGAGTTTTTTTTATGTAATGCGATGGGAGCAATGAATACATGGAATGATAAGTTTCGATTTTGTCAGTTCTAGAAAATAAACGAGCTTTTTTCCCATCGCGTCTTTATCGAAAACTCTATTTTAACTATGATCTGAATATTATATTAAATTACTAAACATAATTATTTATATAGTATATTGTATTTATGTGCATGACTAGTGTTTTACCCCGGTTTCTAATTTTTTTTATTTGATTTTTTTTTCATATTTTAAACCATTAGTCTCCTTTAGAAATTTTGAAACCACCCTACATACTTTCATCTTTTATGTTTCCCCTTTAGTGGATGACTCTCCAAAAATCCCTTTTCACTGCCCTGATTTGTTTAAGAATTGATTATGCTATGGTTAGTCTAACGGTTTTTTATAAATATATGTTAAATTATTATGATTACGTCATGAGACAGCGACTGACTAAACGCGATTGGTTGTAGGTTCGATTCCTACTTGTGTAAATGCTAATATTCAAATTGTTTTGACCTTCCGTTGTGGTAAAATAAAACAAGGTATTGTGTAACGCTACATAATAAAAAACATTTTTCGAATTTGGGCGAAAAGAGGAGAACGGAGTGTTTTCTCTCTACGTTTTCGCTGTCTCTTGTCCCATACGTGGTTGTATTTCTATATACGTTGAAAACCGTGAAGATGCAACAATGTTTATAAATTTATAGAATTAGTGTAATTTGAAATATTTTTAACGCGATATTATAATATGTAAAATATTTCTTAACAACTATTGTTATAAAATAAATACAAAGCATAGTTTCTATGCAAACAAAACATGTTCTTTATCTATATAAATGTTTACAGGTAGAAATTAATTACCTATTAAATATAAATAAAAACCGTAATGGTTATTATTACTTGAGTGCCTTTTTTAATTTTTATATTTGCGATACAAATTACAATGGATTAATACACAATACCTCACGAGGGTTGAGTGTGAAAAGATTGGTTGAAACACTCTTCTACTCTCTTCTTATTTTTTATTATTATTGAAGTTGTTTTTGCAACTTCACTCTTTTTCTCGCATAGTATGGTATTCTTAGAGAACCTAGTGTCTACACCCTCCGGTCTTCACTTTTGGAATTTAACATTAAATAAACGTTAACGCCTGTCGTGGCGCAAAGGCACAAGCGTGCGGCTGTAAACGCGACAGGTTGTGGGTTCAATTCCCACTACAGGAAACGGAATTTTTCATTTCCTGGGTTTGGTAACAAGGCAAAGCGCGGCGTTGAGTTCCGCCACTCAGCACGCAATGCCTCAATTCGGCGGAAAGGAGGGAAATATAATAATTCGCCTCAGTGGGTATCGAAAATACCCCACAATGGCTAAGTCACGATAGTCTCATGCCATCATCGAAGATCTTTTGATTATAATGTATAAAGAAGAAACGCCTTAGCGCACCATGCATTCCCCATGCGGGTGCCCATCGCGTTTCATAGAGAAGAGTTTACGTACTTTATGCATACGTAACGAAAATTTTTATCTCGTATGTTAAAAAAGTAAATATCTACTCTTAACCATGCTATACTATAAATATACCAAATTATAGCTAAATTATCACAAAATATAATTAAATCAATAAAATACATACCATTATTGAATCGATGCAATGTAAAAGTGGACTAACCCATTAAACGACACTTAAAAATAATAATCCTTTTATAGCGTCGAATTCAATATTAATTATTTTTAATTTATTTTTTATACTTTTCATTCACAAGAGAAACATTCTTTGCTTGTGACGCTTTGTTGAGAAACCACAAAATACATACATACATATATAACTTCACGCTGTATCCCGCATGTAGCACGGCAGGCAAATGGAACCTAGTGTTAAGACACTCCGTTCCCCACTTTCCTGGGTTTGGTAACAAGACTAAGAGCGGCGTTGAGTTCCGCCACTCAGCACGCAATGCCTCAATTCGGCGGAAGGTTGGGAACGGAGTGTATTAACACTAGACTTCCTCTGCCTACCCTGCTATATGCGGGATACAACGCGAAGCTATGTATGAATGTATGTATGGTATTAGTTATAGCGCTTCAAACGTGCCAATTGAGCACAAATCACTTCACCAATGTTTTTTTTAAATTGTGTAAGTGATAAAATACTTGTAAATTAGGTTCTTTATAAATTAACATTTAATTTCTTTTTGCTTTTTTTTATTGGAAATTAACAAATGTAAGTTATCCCATTTTGTCAAAGAACGCCGGATGTATGGTTGCATGATTTTTATATGCAGCAAAATCGTCTTATTTTGGTGTCAAAAATGTTAAATATGTGGTTTTATAGATAACTGGGCAATAAAATAAAACTTTCCAAGTATTTCGGTAGGATCATTTAAATATTATATTGGCGGTATCTTTTTTTTCCACCTTACACGCATTTCATTAATGTACATCGTGATTTCAATTTGAATTGGTCTGTAAAGAAGTTTAATATATTTTATACTAGCTGTATCGTGCTGCTTCGCTTGTGCGCATACATACATACATAGCTTCACGCTGTATCTCGCATATAGCGGGATAGGCAGAGGGAACCTAGTGTTAAGACACTCCGTTCCCCACTTTCCGCCGAATTGAGGCATTGCGTATTGATTGGCGGAAATCAATACCGCGCTTTTGCTTTGTTACCAAACCCAGGAAATCAAAAATTTCATTTCCTGGAGTGGGAATCGAACCTGTCGCGTTTACAGTCGCACGCTTGTGCCTCTACGTCACGGCAGACGTCTGCTTTGGTTGTAAATTATAAATTTGTCTTAAAATTATGTAATAGTTACAATATTAAAAAAAAAACTACTGACTACATAACGACAACGTAATGTAAACACACTGTTCTCCGCTTTCGTCCTAAATTCGTTTGAATTCGACATCCTATGTTGGGTGGTGGAGCTCAACGCTGCACCTTATCTTACCAAAGTTGGGTAATGATAATAACTTTTAATATCTTTTCGAGTTTTTACAGTTCTAATGTGCCTCGAACGCTTCCATGATATTATAATGATTATTTTATATACCAATGTAGAGTTTGAAATTATGTTCAAAATATATGTAACTTTTTAGCTTTTTCTCGCATAACAGGGTAGTCTGAGAGAACTTAGTGTCAAGACACTCCGTTCCCCATTTTCCGCTCAAATTCGCGACGTTGAGTGTTGAAATTCAATGCCATGCTTTATTTTACTAGAACGGAGAAGTTATAATTTAAATGTAATCTTTCCCCTGAGTGGGAATCGAATTCACAACCACTCGCGTTTACAAACAGACGTAGTCGCACATCGCCACGATTACATCATATAAATTCATTGGATTAATATTTCAGTGCCATGATAAACTGCGCAAAGGAAACGGAAAACGAGAAGGACCACGTAGTGATGGGCGGTGCGAAGGGCTCCCTCGTCGAGGGATCAAACTCGCTACCAACGCGGCCGAGGACGTATTCCGATGTTAAAGCGCGCTCTGGCATATATAATGGTAAGAATTTTTTGGTTATTTTAATATTATACTTGGTTATAGCAGGTTCGATGTCTGCTGCGAGTAAATTTTTGTAATTTACATATATATATTTAAAAAAATATACTTTTTTTAATGTATATTTCGTTTTGACTCTAAGTAACGGTTATTTTAATAATAATCGATAATTGTAAGGCTAGATAATATGAAATGAGATAGATGGAAGGTCTTTGACCGAAAAATTAATGTATCATGCGGAAAATTTAATGGGATGATGACCTTCGAGGTTCACTGTAATACCGCCTGGGGTTATTACTCGTACGGAAATACTGTCTCGGTTTTGTTTTTTTTTTATATTTATGTTTTTTTAGTGACCGGTCTCTCCGCTCTCCGGGTGTTTATATGTAGATATTGCGTGAGGAAGGAAATGTTTGTAAAATATTTTCCTGAATATTGAACCCACGACTATGGCGCTCAGTTCGGATGATTGCTAAAATGGCGAAAGTTATTTTTTTTTTTAATTTAAGTATTTTGGTGGAAATTTATTTGTTTTTTTTCTAAGTTAATGACTTGTTTTAAAGTCTAAATAAGTTTTGAACAATTTATGTCAGTCATTTTTGTGTTAATTTCTCACACACACATTTTCATGTAGTTGTATTAGAAACATACATACATAGACATTTTGATACATTTATAATAGTGCCCTCTATTATTTGGTAGTGAATGTCACTGTCAGATATTGTCTTTTTTTTAATTTCTAATATTTTTTTAATATAAAACAGTTGTTATTAGATACTTGAAAAAATAAATTTGGATTGAATTTAAAAAATTGATTTTTTTTTCATTATTGTGAACAATAAGTATAATTTTTTTTTTATTTTTTAAAGTAATATCTGACAGTAACACAGTAATTCTCACTCAACTAAGTAGTTTTACCTAATTTTCTCATACCGTAGTTAGAATTAGTCAGCTTCAGTATATAATAATGAGAAATCTTTTCAACCCAAATTCTATTCTATTCTATTCTAAAAACATTACTAGAAGTTTCACAAACATTTACCTCATTTGTGCCATTTGTGTTGTCCTATTCATTGGTTTATATATAAAGAAAAGTCTTATCAAAATTGGTTCAGTGCTTTTCGTTCCTATATTGGGTTTAAAAGATTACTACGTAGAATGTCACTAACAATTTAGTAATACGTTTCTTTTGTTTAATATTTTCTCGTAATTAAATAGTGTAGTGTAGTTTTGTACGTTTTGCCTTATAACTGTTATTGTGTAAATAATATTTAGAAATAGGAAGAAATGGGCTCAGTTCATTTATATACTCGTTATCGTATTTATCTTAGTAATAACGTTTAATAAGTGTAACATAAAGGGGCCCTTTAAACTAAATGAAAGTAACTAAAAGTGCCTGAAAAGAGATAGAAAATGAAATGTAAAAGGGCCTAAAATTGGGCCTCTAATACTAAATGAAAGTAACTTAGGGGGCCTAAAATTAAGTAGAATGCTACATTGGCATAAATTAACTAAAAAAATATAAATAAAGGGACCTTCAGTACGAAAGATAGTAACTGATGGGGACCTTAAATCAGGTAGAAAACATAAAGGGGCTCTCAGTACTAACTGAGAGTAGCTTAAGGGGCCTTCAGTACTAAATGAGAGTAAATTAAGGGTCCCTAAATACTACATGAAAGCAAATTAAGGGACCTTAAATAAGTTAGAATGCTACATTGGCATAAATCTATTGCAGACAAGGGTCTCTGTGTTGGCTCGTGTATAAGGCAATGCGTGTGCGCATCCGCTACCTACTCAATAGACGACTCGTCTGCCGCTATAGCGCCTTTGACGCCTAAACACGGTAGGACTGTGTAGTGATCCGGAATTATGTGTCACTGTGAATGTGATTTTGGAAAATAATTTTTGATAAAATTAAAACCGACTTCAAATAAATGATTAGGAATAATTCGTAAACGTGCCGAGAGATCTTAACTATATTTTAATGGGACCACATGAAAGGCACTAGCTATCGTATAAAACATCACGCTGTATCCCGTATAAAGCAGGGTAGGCAAATGGAACCTAGTGTTAAGACATTCCGTTCCCCACTTTCCGCCGAACTGAGGCATTGCGTGTTAAGTGGACTCAACGCCGCGTTTTGCCTTGTCACCATACCCAGAGAATGAAAAATCCAATTCCTGGAGTGGGAATCGAACCTACAACCTGTCGCATTTGCAGTCGCACGCTTGTGCCTCTGTGTCACGACAGGCGTTAAAAAAAGAATAATCGAAATTTCTTTTCGCAGTAATAAATTATGCGGTGACAAATATAAAAAAAATTAAATTAAATTAATAATACAGTCGAATAGATGACCCCCTTTTTTGAAGTCGGTTGAAAATGGATTTTTAAATTTTTTGAATATTAATTGAATATTGTGAGATTTAAAAAAAATCACATTCATAATGAATAAATTCCAATCTGTACATACCATCGTCGTTATATGGTGACTGTTGTGGTAGCATCTTGTTCATTGCTGTACCTTGTATCCTGAATTGAATTGATTTAAATTAAAAGTTGAATTGCAATTTAAATTGAACTGGATTTCAATTCAATTTTAAATATTTATTATAATCTATTTTTATTTAAATAAAAAATTGAATTGTAATTCAATTTAAATTGAATTTCAATATATATTATAAATGATATTTATTTAACTCTAAAGGATACTCGGTACTTGTCGTTGGCTGAATTCTTTCTTCGTCGCTTGATATTCATCATTTCATTACCATCGACATTGGCATCGTCGTTATCATTCATCATTATCGTTATACATTCATTACTCTCTTCATTGTCATTAGTTTTTTACCTTTTTCTAAAAAATCTTCGAAACCACTACATTGTGGTCTTTCCTTTGAGTTTTGTGAAGAATAAGGTGTTTTTTTTTATAAATATGTATATATTTGTATGCAAGTTAAGATTATAGGTACTAATTATATTATTTTATTTTAACGGAGTTTTTTTAATCAATATATGTGAGAGCTTCTTGCTATATAAAACTAACGAATGTGTGATATATACTAAGGTAGCGAATATTTAGATTCGAATTGTGCTATTTTGGGTATAAATGAATGAAATAACAAGTGTTCATGATAAATATGTTATTGTAAAAGTTGGTACTATGGAAAATCTTAACTTTTTAAAACGGTCAAGCAGTTTTTAACTAAGCCTAATCAACTATTTAGTTTCTTTCAGAGCTATAACTTAATTTTATTGATTTACTCAGTCATAATTTTGAATTGTAAATGATCACATAACGAATTGCTATGGACTTTTACTATAAAAGTTGGTAATTCATAAATTTTACCAGAAATAGTAAAAATTTTCCACATTAAATGAAAGGCCAAACTGTTTGTAACTTAACCTAGTCAACATATTACCTTGTTGCTCACTGGTAAATTCTAAGTTTTACTAACTTATAAGTTCGAAATGAAAGAATTCACAGAAAAATTCGGACTTTTTCTACTAAATCTGGTAAATCCTAAGTTTTACTCGAAAATGATAAGATACTTCATACGAGCTTTTACAGCAACATATAGTTTATATTGCGTACTAATTATAAAACATTTACTTAAAAAATACATTCGAAAATAGAAATATTAAAAACTAACATAAAATTAATTTAAGCATGATTATGTCAATGGAGGCATCGTTTTTGTGTATGTCTGCATGACACGGTGATGGTGTCTTCGACTATCGTACATACAAAACACGCACACACAAAATTATGGCAATTCTTAAGTAATTTTAGATTAAGTGAAACTATTTTAACCGGATTAATCGAATATTTTGATATTTACAAATAAAAAACTATTTTTTTGTTCGTTTTGTTTCGCATAGGGTAGGTAGCGACAACGTTTTTTTGTTTCATGAGGAAATCCTGTTACGTTTACCCGCCCATGTTATCATGATATGATGGACTCGGACGGGTTCTGTGGGACTCCGAACCGGTAGATGTAGGCCGTTAGTATACCAACTAAAACGTCACGGTGTTCCTTCTCGACCACCATTAAGCTGAGGCCTCGAGAACTGCCCCTATCTTTTGTGAACATCAGAGATGCCTAGTGTCAAGATACTACATTCGCTGTTTTCCGGCCGAATAAATGAAATAGATGTTTGATACTTTATAGTACTCCATCTAATTATAGACCGACATACCTTCCGGTCTGGTAGGTCTACCTTCCGGTTAAAATACTTTCATTTAAAATTATTATTTAGTTTATGTAAAAAGTGTTGCCATGGTTTTGTAATATTTTAACAAATATGGCGATTGTACCTGGTTTGTAGATATATAAAAAAATAGCTTCACACTTTATCCTGCATTGCAGGGTAGTCAGAGAGACTAGTGTCATGACACTCCGTTTTCCACTGTAGATATGTGAAATAGTAATATGTAATAAACTATTGAATTTAAGGAATATAAGGTGTTTGTGTCATTCCTAATGGAGTAGTTATTATTAATTACTGATATTTTGATAATATTTGATTGATTATATTATTATGGGTACAATTTATTTTTAGACGCTTATTTTTTTTATATGCATAGATAATTGTAAGAATACACAGATAAATGCAACATTCAATATGGCGTCAGGATTTATTTACTTTGGAATATAATTTGATTTTAACAAGAAAAGAAACCCAACTTTTAATTAAAATGCATTAAAAAATAAACTTATTACAAATAACTCAAAAACTAATCGCCAAATCTAGACAAAATTTATAAGGGACCACATTAGAAGCACTAGCTAGCTATTATATAAAATAACATCAAAATATACCCAGTAAATATTTATGAGATAACATAAAAAAAATGCAGTCGAATTGAGAACCTCCTTTTATTGTAGTTGATTATTTTTAATCGATTTTCATAGGTTATTGTTATTAACAATAGTAGCCAAGTTACAATCGCCTCCCATCACCTAACATCGCACCGGGTGACGCTTGGTGCCATATGTTTACGTGTCGCTTCTCATTGTTTTCTCCGCAGCCGACAACCTACCGACGAATAACACACTAACGCCCGACAAAGACCCATCGAGAATCATAAAACATCACCGCACAGTGTCTTTACCCACCGGATGCTCCCTATACCAAGAACCCCTGAAGATAGTCCACGAAAGGACTCGCTCGGCTCCCCTCACTGGGGACGAGTTAGATCGCGCGATTTTAGAGAAGGTGGCAATGCATTCCTCGTGTAAGGCCGTCAATGGAACGGATACATTGACAAAGAAGACCCCCTGGTGCAGACGAGCGAGCACTGGTACAAGGTTGTCGAAACTATCGCCGGCGCATACTAAGAGTATGTATTGTGTAGCTACTAACGACGCATTGCATTGCATTTGTACTAACATAACGTTAAATGAATGTTTTTTGCTATTTTTTTTTCGTATTTTTTTGTTTTTTTTTTTTATGCATGTGCTTTTTTCTGAATAAATAGTTTTTTTTTTTAATTTTTTTTGTTACGGTTCTCGTTTTTTTTTTTATTTGTGTATATGTTTTATTTATAGTCTGTAACACCTTAATCTGACAATTTGAGAAAGTTTATACAATGTATCTGTCATTTGTCGTCACGTCATTAATTCAGTCTTGTCAAATATATAGCTTATCGCTTGAAATTATCAGTTTAGCATATATTTGTATATAAATAATGTTATTAAGCGCCCTTGTTCAATTGACTAATAGCTTATCCTATATTATTAAAAAAAAAATGACTGTATAATATATTTATATATGAAAATGCAAATAAAAATGTATGATCTCTTGAGATGTAAAATATAGTTTTACAAAATTAATTATTTTTCTAATATGGCAACATTGTTGTTCTGGTTAGTGTTCAAAATGGCAACATTAAAGTTATTAAAACTTTTTTCTTTAGGTAGATTTATAATTTAAAAAAAATGTTATATTCTTTATATGAGCTCTAAGAAATAAAGAATCATATATTAATCATAAATATAATATATTGTTGACTTTTTGAGCTCTCTATAAAATTAAAAATGTTAAATGTATCGATTTAAAAATCGATTTTATAATTTAAAATATTGAAGATATCGATTTAAAAACATATTTATTTTATCATCTCTATTATTAGGACTTAGCGCTAAAGAATTCTGGCTTTTTACTCGATTAATTTTTTAATTATTTTGGTCAAAATAATGTAATTTTGTTCACAGATTCGAGTGCACGCAAAAGGTGTGACACGATGCCGTCTAGAGCGACCTCGTCGTTTGAGCCGGAGAGGCCTCCGCCGAGAGATACGGAGTTAGATGGTATGTGTGGAATTTTATTAATAATTGTTATTATTTTCTTTCTTTTCAGTTTCTTCACCCGCATAGAAAAAAAGTCGGGAGAACCTAGTGTTAAGACGCTCCATTGTCTGCTCTACATCAAAAATCGAGACCAAAAAAATTATGCTACAAATGCTGGACCAATTTTTAACAAACACAGCATATTAGCTAAGCTGTGTGAGCCACCGCAAGCAAATTTATTTGTAAATAAAAAACCGCATCGTAATCTATCCATTTGTCTGGGAGCTGACAGGCCTGGGCGAGAGACAGACAGACACAGTCAAAACTCAATAAAAATACCTCTCTTTTTATGTCGGGAATTAAATAATAATTTTAATATTCCGTCACTCAGCACGTAATTATTACGTGCTGAGTGACGTAATAATTACGTGCTGTGTGTGCATTCGGTGGTAAGTGGGGAACGGAAATGTTCAAAGACAACGGAGTGTCTTAACACTAAGTTCTCTGGTTCCCTCTGCCTGCCCTGCTATGTGCGGGTACAATGTGAAGCTTAAAAAATATATTTTAATATTTGAACAGGCATGGATTCTTCCCGAGACGATATCGACTCGATATCGGAGTGGTACCGTACGCCGCGTATTCCCGAGGAGCCCGACTGCTGTGACGTCATGGCCAAGGATTTTATGAGGTAGCATGTAATTATACTGATTCAGTTAACTAATAATTGTTTAAATTAACTATTTTAAACCGCCTAAGTAATTAAGAAAGTTTTTTTTTTATATTTAAAATTTCTATAGACTTCGTTTACGTGAACTATAAGACGTTTTTGACGCCTGTTGTGGCGCAGAGGTAAACCCAAGAATTTTTCATTTCCTGGGTTTGGTAACAAGGCAAAGCGCGGCGTTGTATTCCGCTACTTAGCACGTAATGCCTCAATTCGGTGGAAAGTGGGGAACGGAGTGTCTTAACACTAGGTTCTCAGGTTCCACTCTGTTTACCTTGCTATATGCGGGATACAGTGTGAAGGTAAGGTACGTTGTTCTGACTTTTGTGGTTCCCTACTCTCTAAGAAACTTATGTATATGTCAAATTTTAGTTCTCTATGGAAAATATTTTCGCCTGTACGTTTCTGTAAGTCACTTAGTACTGGATTTTTTTAAATATTATAAATAAATTTTAATATTTGTTCCAATTTAAATGAACAATATCTTATCGTATCATCTAATACTATCAATTCAGAAAAGAAAAAAAGGATTTTACGTTTTGTTGTTATGGCAACTGCAACTTATTATATATAAATTTATAAAGAAGTTTATAACAACTTAACTTTTTAAACAGCATGACAACACGCGGCAGTTCCAGCGCACACTCACGCACCTCCTCAGTAGGGGCTGACGAGGTGGACGCGGACCTCTCGACCCCCGGTGGGGTCGGGTACCCCGGCGGGGTCGGCGGTTACTCCGGCGTGCCCCCCGGCCCGTTCCCCGGCGGCTACCTGCCGATGGCCCCCGGACATGAGCCGCTGGCACTAGTGTCGTCTAGCGGTTCCGTGTGTAGTGGGACCCCGTCTACTGATCCTAGGTTTAGGTGGGCTATAATGAAACTAATGATTAAGTAATGAATGAAATGAATAATGAATAATTAATGATTTTTTTTAAATATTAATAGCTATTGTCATTTGTTGTATTTTTTCTAATTTATTCACGCCGAAGTTGAAAGGAATCAATGATAATTCTATATTTATTATTAATGCCGGAGTCTGTAACAAGCTTTTGATTATTCATAGGGATCATTTTAAATATTAACATTTAATATGTAGGTCACATTTTAAGAGAAAATTAGACATATATAAATAAAACAATTAAATAATAATAGGAAGTTTACTTTTTTTTATATTTCATGATATAATTTTATAATATGTTTGTACTAGACGTAAATAAATTGATAAATCAAAAGTTTTTTTTTAGTTTTGGCATATATTTTTAATTTAGTAAAATTTTTATCTAAAAAAGTTAGATTTATTTGAATCATTTATAATTAAGCTCTATAAATAAAGCAATCGTAACATCTATTAATATTTTAAAAAGTATACTCGACTGAATAGTATACCGACTATCAAGTTATTCACATTACAGCGAATACCAACTAGAGCCAGCCACAGCGCACATATTAGCAGAACGCTCGACACGCGCGTACAGTGTGGGTTCACGGCCCGCCACGGCCCGCGTGGAGCCCGCCCGCCTCCGCGCGTACAGTGCGGGCGCGCGCCGTGCACCCGTGCGCGATGCACCCGTCACCCCCGTCACCCCCGTGACCCCCGTGAACCCGGCGCCGCGAGCGTCTGCTGGGGACTGGATGGAGTTGGACTTCTCGTCTAATTCACCTGCGCCTAAGGTTGGTTTCGGGTTTGATTTTTGGTTGAGGACTTTTTTTATTGGAAAGTTTTATTAGGTTAGGTTAGATAAAGTGGGAAAAGTATGTGAGCGTGGTTGAGGTTAATTTGTGTAAATTTATGTTTGTTATGTTGAGAAGGTAGTAGAGAATTGGAACTTTGGGAGATTTAATTTGTCTGGTTTTCCAAAATTTATTCAAACAAAACAAACAAAACAACAAAAACAACGGATGTTAGTAGTGTGACTTGTGAATCGTTATTTTTTCTAATATGAATAATTTAAATTTATTACTATTAATACGTGTAAAAAAGTATTGAAAAGGCCGAACTAGAATTTAACATTCACTATTATATAGTTAATAAATGTTAATATTTATTGAATTCCACAACCTCATATAATTTTTTGTTACAGGTGATAGTAGCACGAACTCCCCCCGCCGCGGGCTTCCTAGAGAGACGCAACATTGACGAATACGTCGACATGTCGCCCCGAAACGCGGGATACGTAGAAATGCGTCCCGGGGATATATCCAATCCAATCTCTAACCCCGTCCCCATACCCAATCTGACCCCGTCCCCCATGACCCCAGACGGGTACGTAGAAATGACCTGCGGCCGTGCACCGACCCGCCCCATAGCCATATCAACCCCACGACAACCACCCCCAATAGCAACTTCACCAGATGACCGCAGAAAGCGAAGGGAACCCAGAACCCCGTTGGGTTCACAGACCCTATTCCACATGTCCATGGAATCCCCGTCGTCCCCGTCGGAATTGGACGCGGAATTAGACGATGAACATCACTATTTGACAACTGTCCGCGAATTGTCCGAGGACGGGCGGAAAAGTCCGGAGTTGAGGGCGGAATTTGGATGCGAAGTTTCATCTTCTCCTCAGTATGTGAAGCTCGTGGGCGGAATTAATGTAGGAAAGACGAAGTCGGATTTGGATGAAATGCCTAATAATCCGACGGCCAATAAGACGATTGTTCGGCCGGATGATGTTAGAGGTTTGTATTAATTATTATTTTTAAAATATTTATTTTTTTCTAAATTTTTTAATTTGATTAAATAAAAAAGCAGGATAAAGAAAAAAATATAAATATAATATTTTAACACAATATGAATAAGTAAAAAAAAAATATGTGCTAAAATCGTTTAAATAATATGTGATGGAATTCTTTGTATTTCTTTTTAAGAAAATAATTTAGACTTTCACGCACACGTTTATATAAAGTGATATGTCTATACGTTGCTAAGGTAACATCTATTTTACACGTCAATACGGCTACTAATTAATATAACTTTATACAACATAACAGATAGCACAGCCGTGTCCAATACCGCGGTAGTCGCGGGTTCGGGTCCCGGCGCGGTACACTACGCGGCGTTGGACCTGGAACCACGTAGAGCAATGGCGGCGCCCGCGCAGAGACTGTACACGCAAATAGATTTTGTACGCAGCGAGAAATATGCTGCTGATGCTACGTAGCGTATAATGGTAGGTAGCCGTGAATAACTTGATAAATCGATATTGTGGAGTTTTCAGCCTATGTTAGTTGATTCTCAGATTCTCTCTGCCTACCCTGCTATGTGCGGGATACAGCGTGAAGCTAAAAAAAAATAATGTTATCTATATGTAAATGCGTGAAGCAAAAACTTTGGATCCCTCTTTACGAAAATTACGCGGACGGAGGAGCGTGAAATTTGGCACAATTGTAGTTTATAGAGAAGGAGTGCACAATGCTAAATTTTTTTTTAATAATGCATAAAAAGTATTTAATATACTTTTAAATAACTAATATTAATAAAATAAATGTTACACACACTACCATGGTTTCACATGCATATTTATACAAAGTATCATATATGTATATTACTAAAGGCAACGCGTTGTTAACACGTCAACGAGGACACTAGTATATATTAACTTTTATATTACAGATATTGCAAAAACAAATGGCCGCACATACTTCAAGGTATCCACACCTCGGGAACGCCTCGTCTCGCCTCGCTTCGCCTATCAGTATACAATATACAGGACCCTGTATACTGTATACAGAACCCTGTATATAGTATACAGTAAACTGTATACGGTATACAGTTACTGTTTAACGTTCAGAGCAAATTACATTACATTAAAGATATATATATGTGTATATATATATATTTATTTGACAGTTAGTTCGTCAGTGGTAAACAACATTTTGTTAATATGTAAAGGTTACTCGTTTAAAAATCTGTTTTCTTTTTTTTTAAATTTGTATTTAGTTGTTTTTTTTTTTTAATTTTCATGTATATTATTGTTACAATATGCAAATTGATGTTATGTTTTGAATATAAATAACATTTGCGATGGGCACTTTTTAATTTTTTTTTTCTTATTATAATCGTGATTTTTAGTTAAAAAATTAGTTTCTGTTAGTTGAAATGTAATATGAGCTTATTTTCATTTTTTTTTTAACTAAAAAAGTTCCTCCATGTTACTTTTTTTTTTAAAGACGAGGTATTCGGAGTGTTTGACTTAAACTATACTGCCATTTACTTTAGAAGCGTATTCATATAGCTAACTGTTATTTTATTATTGTATGTTTTTTTTTATCTGTGGAAATAATATATTGTTAACAATATTTAAAATATCAGTTAGTGAGCGTACGGAGCGTATCAAACATGACTGCCTGGATTCGTATTCCTGTACATATAAATAAATAAATAAATGAAAGTCTCGGCTTAAGATTACATTTTTTTTTCTTTTTTTTTGTTTGTGTAAGTGACGTTTGTTTTTTTTTTTAATTCTTGGAAATAGTAGAGTGCATTTTTTTTATTTTAGAATGTTTATGAAGTTCTTTATTTAAAATTCAATAAACATTTTTTTTTAATTTATCTGATGATAATTAAATCTAATAGCATACAGCCGTTAAAGTAAAAAAATTAAACTCGATTTTTGTTTTTTTTTTTTTAATAATAATAAATGCACTGTATTATTTATACATGAATTGTTTGTTCAAAGAAGTATAGAAAACGTTTAAATTGACATATTTCATTATTTATTATTTAGCTGTGACGTGCATATATAATTCGTATATCAGTAAGACCATCGTGGCACAGTGGAATAGCGTCTAGACTGTAAACGAGATTGGTAGTGGATTCTCTTCTCATCTGAGGGAATTTTAATTATAATAAATAAATTTAACTATTTGCTTTGTTTATCATAATAAATATTTGTTTATTGGTTTTTTGGGAAAATAACAGCATTTGCTTAAAACGGCGTCTCGATATGGTTTTTAACAATAAAGACAAATATAATCACGTTTGTAATAATATAAATTATAAACGTTAATCGCAATCGTATCATATCGTAGAGTATAGCGACTCTCCGTTCTCCACTTTTCACGTAAATTTGATTTATTGTATTTATCGCTTTGTCTTTTATTATCAAAGCGAAAAATAAACATAATTTAAATATTTTGTTATTTCCCCAAATGGGAATCCAATCCACAACAATTCGCTTTTATCATCAGACGTTATCCATTGGGCCACGATGGTCTTATGAAATTAGGTATACGAATTAAAGGTATATGTAACTTAAAAAAAATATATATTAGTATTGTTACATTTTTTTTGTAGTTACTATATTTAAACTGACGACTATTATTATTTATATATGAAAATTATTGAATTAAATACTTTCATAGCAAAATAAGCTAAGGTAATTCCCGAGGTTCCCAAATTGCGGTTAAAATAGTTATAATAATATTGTAAAGTAAAATATATTAATGAATTAAATTATTATGTAAAAATGTACGTATGTTGATCAGTTTGAATATTTTAATTATGAAAATTGTTGGTCTCTATTAATAATGTCGTATGTGATGATAGGACACTTTACAAGGGAGCTTAAAATTTATATACATACATAGCTTCACGCTGTATCCCGCATATAGCAGGGTAGGCAGAGGGAACCTAGTGTTAAGACACTCCGTTCCCCACTTTCCGCTGAATTGAGGCATTGCGTGCTGAGTGGTGGAACTCAACGCGCTTTGCCTTGCTACCAAACCGTGGGAATCGAACCCACAACCTGTCGCGTTTACAGTCGCACTCTTGTGCCTCTGCGTTATGACAGGCGTTTTTTTTAACTTAATTTCAAAAAACAGAGGTTCTCAATTAGATTTTTTTGTGTGTTACTGTATATTTTTTTACCGGGTGAACTAATTTTGATATTTTTTATGGTGATAGATAGCGCTTTTGATTTGGTCCCATTGAAATTTAGTTAAGATTTGACGAGTTTTTGAGTTATTCGTAGTAATGCATTATATATATATATATATATATAGTTGGTTTCATATACGGACGTTATTTTCTTTCCATTATAGAAAATAACGTTCGTATATGAAACCAACTATATATGAGAGCCAATGGATTGACCATGAATGATGTTAAAGACCGTGCAAAGTGGAGGAGTTTAAGCAGGAAGGCAGACCCTGGCTAAATACCGGGATAAATGCCAAGTTGAAAGAAAAAACTATTGATAATCAAAGAAAAACATGATTATTACACTTTTTTAATGCATTTCCAAAAAAAAGAAAGGTAAATTAATATATAGAAGGTGTAAATACATATACGACATTATTAATAGAGATAAACGAAATACGGTAAACTCTAGTACAATCGCAGATACAATTCAGTAATAAGTGTAATTATGTAGGTACGGTCACGTGTAAAATATATTGTTATAATCCGATTTTTATAATTAAATATACATATATATGTTAGTGTTGTGGGAGAGTTGAGTTTTGACTTTGATTTTCTACATTTTTTTTTCTGATGTTAGTAAAGGTAAGTGTTGTTATGATGACTTATGACGTCATTTGTTAGTATTACTTTCGATATTTGCTCAAAAATCGGTTTTTAGTTTGAGCTATTAAAATTGTAATTTTTTAAAAGTATTTTTTATTAAATGACATTTAAAAAAATAACTAATATTATTATGAAAATAATCATTTCTTAAAAGAAACTAAAATTCAAGTCTTCCACAGCATTACTCAATACCCCTCTTGATCAAAACTAAAATAATGCCTGCCTTTTCTTACATATACTGTAAGAAAAGGACAGCGCTATATTTAGTGTAAATCAGTGAAGTAATACTAAAGCGGTTCATACACACTTTCAATACACTATCAACACCTTTAGAATTATAGAGACCTAATAAAAAAAATCATGATTTCGATTTTTTTGCCACGAAAAACTACTTAAGACAACGATCTTTATCGACTTTGATCAAAACAAGAATATACTTAAAATATAATAAAAAAAAATCATCTTTCCAAAAAAGTTAAATGTACTAATCTATATTGACATACATACATAGCTTTACGCTGTATCCCGCATATAGCAGGGAGAACCTAGTGTTAAGACACTCCGTTCCCTACTTTCCACCGAATTGAGGCATTGCATGCTGAGTGGCGGAACTCAGCCCCGCGCTTTGCCTTGTTACCAAACCCAGGAAATTAAAAATTCCATTTCTTGGAGTGAAAATCGATTCCACAATATTGACGTTTCCCAAAAGTTGATACTTTTTAAATAGGTCGCTATAATTCTAAAGGTGCGTTATTTTTGCCCTTATAAGACATAGAAATAACTTAGTAGATAGGCAGAGAGCCCAGTGTTAAGACACTCCGTTCTAACCTTTCAGTCTGAATTCGATATTTTATTTTAAGTGAAGGAACTGAACGCCGCGTTTTAAACGCATGTAAAGCTGAATTGGCTAAGAAGGTTTCCAAGAGGCGCGGGTTCGAGTCCCGCTACATACAAATTATATAAGTTAGTAACTTTACCGTAGATTTTTTTTAAATTGCAATTTTTGTTATTATTGAGTGTGTTGACCGCTTTACAGTAATTTATACATACGGTTTGTGTATCGTGAATGTGCTCTTTGAAATATATTATGAATTATAGAAATAAATTGAATTTAGGGAATCATATAAAATATTAAACAATACAAAGATTTGAACCCATTTCTGCCTGATGTTTGTAATTAGTTTATTTTAAATGCACATTCACGGTCATACAGCTTAAATGTATTTGTCATTGGTTATGCAAAATCGATTTAAATATCGATTTCGTTTATAGTTTGAAAAACAGTTATTGTATATTGAAATTAAAAAATATATTAAAAATATTAAACTAGCATCAAATGTGATGAGACGTCAATAAGTTGATAAATTGAGCTTTTCAGGCAGGCATCTAAACTTACCAAAAACAGAAAAAAAATTCTGTAAATTCTGAGTTTATAAATATCATATTTAACTTTCTTACTTGAAAACGTTTTTTTGTCAGATGTTTTTGTTGTTACTATAATAAGTATAGAAACACAATACATGAGCAATCCTTACCTAAGTCAAGTTATCAACTTATTCACGCCTGGTTTGGACATATAGTTTTTTTTCTCCACTATTTGACAGGGTAGAGAATTATTCATATTTTAATCGATTTTGCATAATTATTATATATATTATTATAATATTCCATTAACAAATAGTTGATAATGCAACGGTTGTGAGAGAGGCCTAAAGTAGTCGCGTTCCGCAATACTACCTATTGTGTTCGTAGTATCTTTGAAATATTACTTATCTACACTGTTATCAATTGTTATTCGTTCACACTTGACTGTTCTTGTTCTTTTTTTTTTTGGGAGGATTTTTTGTCGTAGTTTCTTCCCATACAGCTTTTGACGTCTATTTTTCAGTATTGTACTGTTAACGTCACGGCAAATAGTATGACGTTCTGATGTCATGTCCTTCCAAATATGTGGCCGCATTTACCCTATATTACACGCAAAGTGGCTTCTCTATATAAGTTGCATATTGTTTTTTTTTATTTCATTAAATATTTTTTACTCTTCTTTAACACCTCCCACGTAAATTATTGTATGTACAATGACGTCTTGGTGGTTTACGATAATTTACGTCGGAGGTGTAAGTTTTTCAGTTTAACTAAGAAGTTATAATAAATATTTAAACTACTTATAAAGTTGTCGATGAAAGAATATTTAACGTATAAAGAATAAGAACAGCCAAGTGTAGCAAAATTAAAAAAAAACCTGAGCTTGCCCTTTATTGTTCCATTTTAAAGTTAGTTGAATTCAGATTCCAGTCTTGCCCTCGCTTTTGAATCATTCGTACAAATAAAGTACAGTATATGTTACAATCTAGACTCAATTTTAGGACGAAATAGTTTGTCCTAGGCCAGAACTGTTGGTTAGGTTAGACTTATTTATCGCGAAAATCTAAAATTTTACGTGTGTCGATTCAAAGTGAACGACATGTGTATTGTACAAAAGTAAACTTAGGTAATAATTAATAACCTAATCTAAACTAGATACGTCTAAAATATTTAGACCAAACTAAAATGACCTGATCTAATATACAAGTAGAACAATTTATCCTAGGACTAACTATTTTGTCCTAAAATAGGACCTGGTCGGTAACGGTATACACATAGTACGCGATACTATTCGGTTGTTGAAGTAAAGCTGGGTTCACATCTGCAATCATCTTTTACATGTAAATAAAATTATTAATTTAAGGCGTTAGAGAATTCGGTAGATGTGATCCCTCCTTACGATCTGTCGTGTGCCTTAAAGAAACTTAGTCACAAATATTACATAAAAATCGCGTTTTGTAAATTTTAGAACTATTATTATATATAAAACTTTCCATGGAGGGTTATAGAAGTTATATGAAATATAACCCTTTTGAATTAAAGTGATCCAACTCAAAGTTTCCTGGTTTTGCTAAATCGGACCACAAAAAAAATATTTTAAGAGTTAGGTGACTTTCTTTCAAATGTGTTATATGTTAAGTAAATTAAATTAGTAAAGAAAGTAGTTTATTGATAATAGTTAGTCTATTGTCGTGGTTTTTGCGAGTTTTGATCATACAAAGTTTTTATAAATATAAAAAAAATATAAAAAATGGTCAATTATAATAACTTTGCAAATTCTAATTGAGAATATAAGGATCTATATATCTTTATAAGTCCTTTTTAGATATAAAAACTTTCTATTACATTCTAGATTGTTCTTTTCACCCCTCCATGGAATAAAGGTGGTAATGCTTGGTTAAGAACGATGCAGAAGGTTTTTTTTTACATTTACTATACGTGTGTAACGCGTTTTAATTGTAGATTTCGTTGCGTTCCTATTTGCGATTTTGTATCATATTTTTGTTATTTAAATTTAATATAAGTATTAGATTATGTTCGGTTTTTATTATTATTGTAAGTTTCGTGAAAATCTGTTAATTGATGTTTTGTTTCAAGACCACTCTTGTCATATGGAGTAGGCACAGATAATCTAATGATTATTCGATTCTCGATTTTCCGCCCATTTTAGGAAAAGTTTAAAAAAGGGATGTTATTGATGTATATCGACACGGACATAGGACGAATATAGGTTTCGGTTATAGATTATTACGAATAGGTAGTTTGGGATATTTTTTTTTTTATGAATATTAACTGAGTATTCAGCTAGGCAGAAGAAAAACTCTGTCATAACAAGTCGCATTAAGACTGCTCATATTCGTAATCTGAATCTGAATCAGTTAAGGTCCATAACATCCCTAGTGAAAATCATTGCGGGAAAGCGTAAATATTGCAAGATTTTGCAGTTGGAATCGAACTCGTGACCATCGTCTACAGTCGTAATGTCTATAATATTATTATTTATTATCTTTTTAATATTTAATATTAACACCTGATACAATCCCACCCATTGATTGATATTTTTGTCGCTTTATAAGTTTTTTGGTCCTTCGAGACCTTGCGATTTCATATTGTTCATATTCTCTTTATTTAAAATTTGTTATAGATCTAATGAAATTAGACGTTTCGGGTCAAACCCACTGTTCGAATCAAATTTGAACTTAAAAATCTTCTGCTCGTCTCAAAAAGTAAAGTACAGGCTCAGGCGTAAATGTGTTCAGAGGATAATTACAGTTTCTTTCTCATACTTATCGATACCTCCTAAGTATATTGTCGTATTTAACAAATCGATTTTTTTGTTTTTCGTTTATGACGTACTGGTTTTCATAATAGCTATGAAACTTAACGAATCTTGAGTTGTCGTATGTCTTTTTAAGCGATCAAATCTGCATATTATTTTTTGTCCAGTCTTACCATTGGCAAAGTGCAGTTACGATAGTTTACGTAGGAGGAGTCGTTTTTTCGATACCGATGTTTGTCAATACTAGAAATAATAAATGCAATAGTTATTTTCTTCAATTATTATGAAAAAGGGTTGATTTTTGTACGCACCAGGGTTTTTTATATATGTAGTTAATTGGGATGTCCGTTCGTCTGTCACGATTTTAGTTTCAGTACTAAATTAGTATAGCGGTATGGACTTCCCACAGCAAATACATTGATAGGTAGTATAATAGAACTATATACATACATATATGTTTAAATAATGACAGACGGTGTTACTCACGCGCTCCTTTTTTATATATAAATTTTTGTAAAAACCAAATATTTACTGTTGAAAATGTTGAACAAAAGATTTTATTACGTTACAATATTCACACAATAGTTATATTTATTCGATAAGGAATGTAAAATTTAGAATTTATTAAATAATTATTTCGAAATACAGCGCGTGGTTAAACGCCGTCTCATATACTTGCTACATTATATTTATATGGAAATAATAATAAAATTATGACGTTATATATAAATATATACTTTTGATAGGTGACGTATAGATAAGTTACCGATACAAATCCAATCCCGCCGGTAATTGTTTCGACGATGAGATGTCAGCTGAATGTGGCTTTTAGGGATAATCGATGTTCGTTGGTTTTAGATGAATATCGATGTTAACACGTGAAACATCGATATGATGTTTATTCTTTGCTAAGCCAATTAAGTAATACTCGATATTATTCAAAGCACCAGAGATGTAGGTGTGTCGCTAAGTGGATAGAAAATATATGGAATCAAATTTCTTAAATCCTGAATTTTGCAAATATATGAGTAGTACACAATATTTTTGACATCTAAAACATCGATATTCGTCATATGTTTTATAATATCGATTATCCCTAACAATCTCTGAACTATTAAGTAACAAAAGGATGACGAACATTCCGACAAGCTCGACTAGTCCAGTGTGTTCATACATCGACATCGGTGTAGCTTTCTGTCCGCTCCGATAGACACTATGCGCTCGTAACTTAGTAATGGGACCTGTATAACGCCTGACTGAGTTAACACCAATTTTTAAATATAAAACAAGTAAATAATTAAATAAATTATAAAAAGGTTATTTATTCGCGACGTACGCCTATTTTGTGTATTGTATATAAATTATTGAACATTTGATATTTAAGCTCGATTCAATTTAAACGTTAAGCTTTAATAAAGCCAGATTTTTTGATTTTTGTTCCTTTTTCCCTTTGGTTCTTGTTTTTTTTTTAACAATACAAGTGTTTCGCCAAAAAATGTAAGTGTACTGTCGCATTCGGAAACGTTAATTAGCAATTAATGTTAGTTATTGGTTAATTGAGGTTTCTGTGTGCGGCTAATAGACAAATCAGTTGAGAACTGGCCGATATTATAACGTAGTACAATTAGGCACAGCCATTGTTACTTTTATGTATTATGTGTAGGGAATTTGCTCGAGATGAGCCTTGAGTGTCGTTTAGTGTTGGCCGGGCGACGGTGGCTTGCTTACTACTGTAATATTGTTTAATATAATTTTATATACAAGCAGTCCTCGAACTTACGGCAGTTTAGGTTCTCGAAATACGCGACGTAAACCCAATCGACGTAACTTTAGACATATTTTTTATGTTTATATGTAAAAATCAGGATTAGAATCCACACAGACGTGAATTCTCCTATGCCGGAAATCAAAACAATTGACGTATGCTTGAGGTGTCAAAACAATAGTCGACGTAACTTGAAACGACGTAAGTCGAGGTCTGTTTGTATATATGTATTATAATATTATTACAAATTCAATACATTGATATCTCCCACGTAACTTGTTGTATGTAGAATGTCTAACACATATAATGATTTACGTCGGAGGTTTTTTTTTCGTTTCATTTGTTTTTTTTTCTCTGAATGTTAGGTCTACACAGATTAAATATTGTTTAGTTGACAGTGATATTACCCAGTTTTTTTTTGTTAATCTTTTCATACAGTTGTATTTGATATTGTAATTGTAGAATTTATGTATTGATATTTTGTGTAGATTTTTGTATGTAGTAATATTTGAATCTGTTACTTTAGGAATTTCGAGGGTAGCAGCTTCAAATGTTACTATTTCTTAATTTTTACTACAAATTTCTTTTTTTTTTAATTAATTGTGCATATATGTTTTGAACAAGTCACGAGCCGCTCGGCAGCTTCTAGGTAAGCCAGTACGCAGTTAGCTAGCGCAACCTCGCAGTATATACCTAGTAACTAGCTTACTATATAGATATATATTACTTTATTCCACGTAGATCTAAGACGTTCTATTTGTAAACGGACGGGTACGGTCGGAACTCCTTTTAAAATACACCTAAAAATATTTTTTAGACGAAAATATCATATTATGGAATCTAATTAAATATATATTATTATTACTGTATACATATTTATTAGCACAAACGTCACAAAATCATGGTTATTTTAAAAGGAGGCGGCGCATTCGCATTGGTGTGATATTTTACATCGAACGCTAGTGTGGACGCGGCCTTATTTACACACTCCGTACAAAGAGGTCATGACAATGGAATTTGAATGTACTAGTCCCATTGCAACTTAAATAGATTTTGCATAAAAATGTTCCTGTAACGGCGTAAATAGTGTTTTTTATAATAAATAACTTAAGGTTTACTAAGTAATGTCTAACGGTATAGATACGGTACCACGGACGCGTGATTGCGACGCGGCTCGCCTCGCAAGGAACCGAACCCCGCACCGTCGGCGAATAGAGAAGGGCTCGTTGGAAAAATAATATTTTTTTACAAATGGTGCTACATTTTGTGTTTTAGTCAATGCCACGCCGGTCGGTCGGGGACTCCCCTGAGGTCGGGGGACGATCGGGGAGTCCCTAGAAGTCGGGGGTCGGTCCGGGGAGTCCCTAGAGGTGGGTGTCGGTCGCGGTCGCGCAATACCGCCATGTTATGTTTATTACATTTCTAAATCTAATTTTTTGGTACGTTACATTTTGTTTACTTTCATATTACGATTATATTGTAAATAAAAATAAAAGCTTTGGATTTGAGTTTGTGTTGTTTTCTTTATGATTATTATTACACCAATTTTTTTTATGTGTTAACTTGAAATTATTACTCTTAGGCCATTATGTAAAGAAAAATTGATAACTCCCACGTAAATAACTGTATGCCAATATATGTATTATGTCGTTGTGACATACAATAATTTACAGGGGAGTATCGAAATATACCAATGAAAGAATTGTTAACCACACTTTGTTTACTCAGATTTTGAAAACTTATCTTGAATAAATATACCTAATTAAGATATACTTACTTACTATAAATAATAATTAACTTTTTTAGAATGCATTTATAAAATTGAGCGTTTCGGGACTCGAACCCAAAACCGCCTAAAAAACGAATCGAAACGACAAAATTTTTAGGTTCAAGTCCCACTAACGGTATTCTTTGTACCTTTTTCTAGAATTTTTTTCTTGTTTTAAGCGTGTGTAAACAGCACATTAAAAATATTAAAATAATTTGACTTTTCCTAAAAAATTAAAACTTAAAATTTTATAAACAAATATTTAAAATAAAACACATAATTGTTAAAATACTGTTTATTTTACAAACTAACATTAACTGACATTTCATACAAACAATTTACAATCGATATATGTGTATGGACATTACTATTTAAATATATTTGCGGTGGTTTTAAATGGCACTAAAAAATCATTACATAACTATGAAATATGATTGATATGTATGAAAGAGATAAAAATACACAAATAATTTTGTCTCTTTCTAATTGTGTCTTAGAAGAAAAAAGTATGGGATTCGAATCCGTTAAAACATTAAGGTGAATAAGACATATATACATTTTTAAAAATAATGACTAAATCAAAATATTTCAAGCAAATCAAACACTTTCAGATAAAAGAGTATTTAAATGACATAAAAAACAGAATTTACACATATTATTTAAAGTAAAAAAAAAACGACTGCTGTGAAAAACATGCATATCCCATTTACCAACTTATTCACGCATTATATGTATAATATATATGTATATACAATTTCTAACAAACAAAAAGAACGGAGTGTCTTAACACTAGGTTTCCAATCTTTTTTATGGCAAATGGCTCAAGCTAAAAAAAATCATTAAAAAAGGGCCATGTCCGTACAAATATACCAATCATTACAACTATCATTAATAAACATACAACATAACATTTCATTCATTTCATTAACTACATAATGATAACAACACACAAAAACTAAACGTAAAATCATTTTAACACACATTTGTATGAAAAACACATATTTTTGTTATTTCCTAACAACTGCTTATTTTAATTTAATGGCTTGATTATAAAAGTTGGAGTAATTTATAAATGCAATAATAAAGTAAATTTAATATTGATATTTCTACTAATACTAGAGTCCCCGTTGACGCGTTAACAACGCGTTGTCGCGTTGATTAGCAATGTATGTACGTCACTTTATATAAGCATTGATGTCAAGCCATGGTAGTGTGTGTAACATTTATTTTATTAATTTAATATATTAAATTAAAAATAAAAAGTATACTTTTTATGCATTATTTAAAAAAATATTATCTTTTTGTTTCTTCGCTATATAAACTATAAGTGTGCCAAGTTTCATGCTCCTCCGCCAGCGTAATATTCGTATAAAGGGATCCAAAGATTTTGCTTCACGTAAGTATATATAGATGTCCCCATTCCAGGAAATGTAAAAGCAAAACTTCGTTCCCCTTTTTACGAAAATTACGCGAACGGAGGAGCATGAAACTTGGCACACTTAAAGTTTATATAACGACGAAGGAATGCAGAACGCTAATATTTTTTAAATAACGCATAAAAAGTATATTTAATTACTAAAATCACCTAATCATCAATATATCATGGTGACATACATTGCTAAAGACAACGCGTTATTAACGCGTCACCGGGGCCGCGAGTATATATAAAACTGTCTCAAAAAGCAATTTCACTTTAAAATACCAAAAAAAAATCCCAAATTAAACTAAATAACATAAATATTAATATTAAATTTACTTCATAACTAAAATTCCTTACATGGATATCAAAACGCACTTACAATATTCCATAATAGCTTATACTCCGCTAAGTAGCTAAAATCTATATAATTATTGATTTCATTTAATATGTGCAATTTTATTATATTATACTACCAATAAAATACGTTAAAACGATAGATTGTAGGTTCAATTCCCAGAATACAAAAATGATATATAAATTATTCTCACTAACCCACAAAACACAGCGTTAAGTTACGTCATTCATTACTAAATCAAAAAACGGAGTCTTAACATTCACGACCCGGTGACGTGAAATCACGTCATTTAAAATTATACTGGTTGGCGTTGACGTGAATTCACGTCATTTCAAATTATTATATTATATTTTCAACATAGATATTTCAAAACAAATTTTATACTTTTTATCCTCTTTAACGATACAAGTTTGCGGCAACCAGCTTCAGAATTTCATTATACTTGCCGGTACATAGAATTAGAAACGTCAAAATTAGTCGCGATTGTTGTTAACATTAGGTTCTCTACTCTCCGCCAACGCCTGTCGTGGAGACTGTTGAATGGAATTTTTCATTTCCTGGGTTTGGTAACAAGGCAAAGCACGGCGTTGAGTTCCGCCACTCACCACGCAATGCCTCAATACGGGGGAAAGTAGGGAATGGAGTGTCTTAACACTAGGTTCCCTCTGCCTACCCTGCTATATGCGGGATACAGCGTGAAACTATGTATGTATGTATGTACTCTCCGGCTACTAAATTGATATTATTATTTAAACACAATTTTTCTTACAATAATTTTCTATTATAACATTGAGCCTTTATCATTATCATAATTATCATTAAAAAAAAAAGAAATTACATACAAGAAACATTTTTTAGAAAACGTATAAACGCTTACTGTTTCCTAGAGTCGCGGGTTCGATTCCCGCTGCATTCAATTTTTATATAATAAATTCTCTAAAAACATTTTTCGTTTACCAAGTGTATGAATAACACTAAAAATATAAAAAGTAACTACAGACATGTCCTAGCCAAATATCTCTGCTGTAATATATTTATTATAATGTATTTAGACCGAACCCGCTGAGTGACTGACTTCGGCTGGTTCACTTTAACAGAATCAATACTAAAGTACAAAGCAAAATATATGAAAAGGAAGAAAAATACACAAATTAAATAGGGAAACACTAGCTATTTGGATGGGGAGCGACCGTTCACTACCTTTTTTGGCTTAGCACTGACTACTTTCTTGCGTAACTCCCTTTTAACTGTAACCTCCTGCGAAGATAGCAATTTTCGTTTTGGCTTCAATTTCTTTTCTTCGACTACAAAAGAGTCTTCAAACACATCAGGACTCGTTTCCGGTGATTTATCTCTCTTTTCCCCTATAATCTCACATATGGGGCTATCAAAGGAGACTTGCCGAGGACTCCTTTTAGGCTTTTCAGTTGAAGTCTGGGTTGCTATAGTGGTGAAGTTCTTTTTGGGGGGTGGAGTGGACTTAGGTATCATTCTTGTCTTTTTAACTTTAACTACAACAGTAGGTTCCACTGATTTCCTCTTCTTCCTCAGTGGCAGCTTCTCCATACTTTCCTCGGGTTCCTCATTCTCACAGTTCTCTGGTGAAGCTGGTTGGTTTCTTCGCCTTGGTACTTTAACGTGGCCGTTCTGTTTCGTATTCTTCTTCAGTACCTTCTCCACTGGGACATCATCTTCTTCATCTTGGTTAGTGTCCTGTTTCTCCTCTGTTCTAGCAAGTTTTCGTTTCTTGGTCGGTGTGAATACTATTTTAGTGTTTTTGGTGATACCTTCAGATTTTAAGTATGTTTCGAATATCTGTCTACACTTTGCAAAGTCGACTGTGCTCTTTGGTTTCAATGTATTTATGTATTCATAGAATTTTATTAAAGCATCTGCAAATAAAAAAGTATAGTATAAATAATAATTATTGGGCACAATAAAATCGTGGGGCAGTGGGATGCACAAAAAATGCATTCGATCACCACTTATGGAAAATATTATATTTAAATTATTTTCTCAGAATTGTTGTAAGAGAACAGAGTGTCTTAACACTAGGCTCTCAGATTCCCTCTGCCTACCCTGCTATATGCGAGATACAGCGTGAAGTTCTTTTCACCGTTCCCACGTAAACAAATTGCCGCGTTGAGTTCCGTCACTTAACACGCAATATCTCAAATTCAGGCGGTGAGCGGAGAACGGAATATCACGATACTAGATTCTCACCGACTTTCCTGGTATGCCATATGCCTGGTATAGTATAATAAAAAATATTACATACATCCCACGTCTAGCGTGAAAAATTGAATTAAAAGTGAGTAATTTTCAAAGCATTTGAAGTTTTAATTTATTTATACTAGTGTCCCCGTTGACGCGTTAATAACGCGTTGTCTTTATTAATGTACATGTAGTGTGTGTAACATTTATTTTATTAATTTAATATACTTTGTATGCATTATTTAAAAAAAAATATTATCATTCTGCACTCCTTCTCTATATAAACAATAAGTGTGCCAAGTTTCATACTCTTACGTCTGCGTAATTTTCGTAAAAAGGGGTCTAAAGTTTTGCTTCACGTATTTATATATAGATGTAAAGTTCAAGTCGACACTTCAACATATTCACTTCTATGGATATATATATACGGAAATAAGCAATTGTGTCCATATAAAAAAATACAATATCCAGCAAAAGTAGCAATCTTACCGGGCACATCAGGAAATTTATTAGTAATCTCTTTCCTAGGGGCCTTCATGAATGCTTCTTTCATATTTTGCACTATTTTCGGCTGTTTCAGGTTCTTTTCCCACGGCAGTTCACCGACCAGCCACTGCAGCATGTTGTAAGCGAGGATTTCTAAATCACCTCTCATTGTTGGTGCTGTAACAATGAATAATAAAATAATCAACTAATGAGTCACACAAACTTTTTGAGCTAACAGTATATCTAAGTAGAAGGTAACTGAAGAAATTAGAATCTGTTTTTATTTTTTTTCTATCTTCAAAAAAGAGTGAGATATGTCGCGTTAAAGTGCAGCCTCAGTCGCGCTAGTAGCGCTACTGTGTGACGTCACGTGCACACTTACTCGTACATACATGTACGTGTAACAACACGCACACACACACAACCGCCACACGCACACATATCACGCCACGTGACGTCACCAAACGATATCGACGGAACGCGAGTTTAAAAATGTTCAATCTTTAAGACGCTGTAATTTCTGAAACCCTAGCCCGATTTTGATGAAACAAAAACTATTGTTATTTACAAGAACAGGCATATTTAATGCGTTGACTTTTTAAATAAGATTTAGATGTATTGGTATGACTCATTGTATCACGCGACTTCCTTTGCGTGGACTATAATCTAAAAAAACTTATAATACCAAACATGGGAAGAACAAGTCTTCTAATTGCCAAATACCTGCCACAAATAACATTCACTGGCACTGTCCTCATTCCTCTCTATTAATATAACGAAAACAAATATTTTTTAGGCAGGCATTTTTAAACATAAATTTTATATATATATATTTTTTTTTTATACCACGACGGTGGCAACAAGGCACACGGCCCACCTGATGGTAAGTGGTTACCGTGGCCTATGGACGCTTGCAACACCAGGGGCATCACTTACGCGTTGCCGACCCTTCAAAAACCTATTTATTATAACCTATATATTCTGGCCTATGTCATAATTCCCCGCTTTACCTTATTACTAGAGCGAATAATATATAAAAAAATTGATATATAAGATGTTAAATATAACATAACAGTTGTGCCTTTTGCACTACAACTGGCTTCCAAAAAAAAATTACAAAATCCATTCCATCTACTAACCTCCCAAATGAGCATCTCGGCTGGTATATTCAATTGTGCCGTTATGTGCACACTTAGGGTCAGGTTTATACTCCTTATCCCCAACCCGAGTGGCCAGACCAAAGTCCACCAGGTACGCTTGGTTCTCCGTTCCCTTCTTAAGTCCCATTAGTATGTTAGCACCTTTTATATCTGCATGTACATAGCCTTTGTTGTGTATGTACTCTAGTACATCTAGCTGGAAATTGTATGGAAAAAGTTATTTATGGTAAGTAATCTAAATTTTTTGATATTTTCCTTTATAATGTACAAAAATTATTGACATTATACAATTAGAAATTTCAAAATACAATCTCTGAGTACTCTCCTACACTCTTTCAAAAGCGTACATGCGAAATCTCAACTTTCTGCGGCCAGTAGTTTTGGTCTTATGTCATCTGATTTATGAGATTTAATAATCTTCTTTGACCACTTTAATAATACTTACTTAATTACTTTAATTCACTTTTTACTTCAAGATATGTATAAGTATGAAAACTCTTTTTTTTAAGCTAAACACTTATATATATAGAGATATTGTGTATTGACTGGCAAAGCTCAAGCAATGGTTTGTCTTATCAAAAAACCATCTATGAGCTCAATATACAGCATAAATACTAAATAATAATTATAACAAATAAATGAACAAAAAAATATTACTTATTATTTATACAAACCATTTGTAATCCAATCTGAAACACAATGGCCGCTGAGAAGCTCTTGCCAGAATCTTTAAAGATACTCCACAAGTCTTTTCCATACCTCTCTAACACCAAGTACCTGTACTTCTCTCCCTTATACTCATGAGTTCCATTACCAAAGTATAGTGGCATTCCAAATGTTGTTAGCTTTTTTGATTTCATGAATTGAGCAACTGAAAACATTTATATGATTATTATCATTATATATTATTGATTTTAATAGAAAGAATATACATAGTTCCTGTGACTTTGTTACATACATACATACATAGCTTCACGCTGTATCCCACATATAGCAGGGTAGGCAGAGGGAACCTAGTGTTTAGGCACTCCGTTCCCCATTTTCCACCGAATTGAGGCATTGCATGCTTAGTGGCAGAACTCAACTCCGCGCTTTCCCTTGTTACCAAACCCAGGAAATGCAAATACTAAACTTTTACATTTCCTGGAGTAGGAATCAAGCCCCCATCCTATAGCATTTACAGTCACACACTTGTGCCTCGGAAAGTGTACTCCCCTACACTTCCCGAGGAGCCTATTGGAGCCTGTATGCTTTCTATGGCCAGTTTAGTTTCGTATATTGTCTCTCAGTCACTCAGTAACGCAAGCATTTTATATATTTAAGTTAATTGACTTACTATCGTTTTTATTTGCATTTCTGATATAAAAATGTTTCTCCACAAACAGTGGTCCGTTCTCATGTGGTTCCTGTTGAAAATGAACAATTCATAACTTAAATAGCTAAATTTAATGAGTGCTTAGTTTAATATAATATAATTTATATATGTAACTTACAATTTTCACAACATATGGATAATTTGAAGTTTTTTTAGGAGAGCTACTGTGTTCACACGCTGAATATATTTCGCCGAAACCACCAACTCCTATTGACGGTCCAATACGCCATTTCTTCTTAGCTATCGAATCAGTTATTACCTCTCCCAAAGGTATAGGAGCAGGCATTTTATATCCATTAGCCTTTTTCCTTGGCGCCGCCGCCTTTTTTCCTCTCCCAGTCATTTTCACTAAGTATAATTGTCTATCTCCTATATATATAAAATTAAGTACTAACTTCACAACACAGTATATATTAAGTTAATTTCAAATAATTAATAAAATAACAAATATTATATTTAGATTATTAATAAAAGTTGAAAACAAGCGTCGTTGTTGACATTGTTGAAACGGCCATGTTCAACAGAATTGCCAACATTAAAAACAAATTGTCCCTAAAATAAAAAAATAAACATATATTATTTTTTAATAATTAACGATTAGAAAAAATCGATGTATATTATACAACATAAATCCTTTTATAATTATCTCTATAACATAACATTGTATAATATTTTATTATATTCATTATTATTGTTCTAGATATGGATATTGCATATCAAATATATTTATTTGCTACATCTACATAATACATTATGAAAGTAATATATTTTAAACTTAAATTAACAAAAAGAAATTATTTATTTGGATTTATATTTTATTAGAATTATCTTACAAGTGTTTCTCTACATCCAATTGGAAGTAAAATTAGAATAAATAAAAAATATTCGGTAAACAGAGTGTCTTAACACTCTCTCTCTCTCTTCTCTCTGATTACCCTTCGACACGAAACTAAGCGTAAAGCTGTTAAAAAAAAACATACATAAAAAAAAACTACCTTCGATATCGAATTAACTTTCTAAATTCTGTTCGGTAGGCACTATCGTTATCGTATTTATTATTAACACATACGGTATCGTTACTACTACTAACTATGACAGATGCTATCGAAAATCATGTGTTTTTTGTTTGTTTAGGTTCAACAGGTTTTATATTTGTCAAATCAAATGGAGCACAAAAAAGTGATAATATTAATGTAAATAGCAGATCAATTATTTAATAATTTATATAGGTTGTTTTATTTTTTATTAAATTTATTGTGAAACGAATTGTGGATATATGTTATGTTTTTAATATTATCCATGTAAAGACACATTCCGTACATAGTATTTATTTCTTTTCCAACACATCAACAACTCTGTTCCCTAAATCTAAAAATTGTTCAAACAAATCCAACCATCGGCCCTGTTGTTGTAACTCTCTTTTTCTAAGTCTTATTCTCTCCTTCTCAATTTCCCTCTGGAATGTTCTCCACTCACTATCTGCACTAACAAACACTGGTGGTGGCACATCTGTTTGGGACCTGGCTCGTCTACTTTGATGTGCATTATGCCATCTTTTCCTTATTGATTTTGATTTTTTAGGTGTGTGTTGTTCGCTTGTACCTGGCAGCTCCCAGTCATCTATACCTATAATGAGATAATACTATAATTTTTTTGTTTATTTTTTTAATACTTTATAGCATTTAGGAAACATACTTGGTTCAAATTTAGGTTCTTTTTCTGAATCAGATTGACTCTCTGATGATTCGCTATTAGAAATTGATGTACATTTGCCTTCTTCCTATAATATAAGAAAAAAAAAACATTTATTAGATTATAGTAAACAATTTATTAATTATTTATCACCTATGTTCAAAAAAACATTTTATAATATTAATAATAATTACCTGATCTAAATTAAATTCAGGAAATTCCACCACTTCTGTTGTCAATGATTGACCAATAATATTAAGAACTCTTTGCTCTAGGTCACTTAATTTTAACTTGTGTGCTCGGCTACCTGTTGGTCTACCATCTGATTGTTCTATTTTTGCTGCTTTTCTTTTAGTGTTATTTTTTAAATCACTCCACACCTTTTTGTTATAAATAAGTTAAATTTGAATAATTTATAATTTATATTATTTAAAAAAATAAATGTTTCTACACACTTTTCTCCATTTTCCTGCTGTTTTTGTGTCACCTGAAGAGTCAGAATTTAATAATTTTGTCAACTTCACCCACATTTGTATATTTGTGATCCGTCCCTGAGAACCTTCTGTGGGTTTACTGAGGTCACCATTTCTAACAAAGATATTTTTTTATGTTAATATATTTATATAGCATGTGTAAAGATTTTTTTTGTATAATTCAGGATAAAATATTTATTTATAAAATAAAAGAAATGTGCAAGAATGTATTAAATAAATAATGGTGATATTTAATAATGGTGACTCAGTTGTCGAAAGTTTTACTAAATATACGATGGTAGGGAGTCCAATTCTTATAGGGCTTTTTCCGGCAAGACTTACTACGGTGCGTTGAGTTTCGCTACCCAACACGCAATTTTTATAAATAAAATTATAGGCAGAAAGTGGAAGCCGAAGCGATTTGTACCACAGGTCTCTCGGCCTGTAGTTTCATGAAGATAACAATTAATAAGAATATTCTATTTAAATAAACACCTATGAACATACCTTTCCATAAATTCTACAAGCGATTGAAATTGACTTGCACTGGTTCTCATTTTCATGTATCTATTTTTTTATATAATGATTATTTAGAACAATAAAACTATAATTAGACATTAGACAAAGGAAATATTATATTATCATAAATTTATAACTTAATAATATTTGTTTCTTTACAATAAGCTAACGTAACTACAGCGTTAATCGAGTTAACGTCAAGCTGTCAATAGTTAACGCGCAAGTGACAGTTAACGTGATGTCACTTCGACTATCGTTAAGTTAGCTCTGCTACATTTCTATACGCATTGCAGTAAATGTGTATATGCAATTTAGTGAACATATCAAATTTTGTATGTTTAAGTAAAATAATTTTAGTTATGCACTAATTTTTAACATTATCGTTACTCAATTATAGTGTTTTCCTATAGTTTTGTACGTTAGTAGTATCGTTTTTGGTTAAGGTGACAATCAATATGTCGAAATAGTTTGCGTAAAACGCAACTATTACGTTTTGTCCTAACGCAGTATGCTAAAACTATCACAAGTATAGTAAACTATGATAATGTTTTAGAATGTGGAATAATAAATAATATACTACGAACATATATAATATCTTTAAAATTTAAGAACATTTTCTTATTATCTTATATTACATTATCTATAAATACGACTAAAATCTACACTGTTTAAGTTAAAAAGTAGCTTTTTTACGAAATAACAAATTAATAAGATAATCATTTTATTAAATAATAATAAAATAGACATTATCGTGTCACGCAGATAGGATTTAAGAGGTGCTGATGCACAGGACAGTTGTGGGTTCGAATTCCACTATAATATTTTTATTAAAAGCTTTAGAATGAGGTCTTATAAATAGGAAATAGATTGTTAATGTAACCTCGTAAGTTGAGTGATGCGAAAAAAAAGGAAATATAAAACGATTATAATTTAATAAAAATATTTCACATTAACATTTCATTACACTTTTTACAATTAATTTACACATTTCACTAGCCTTAAAAGTAATAATTAGTAACGGATCAATTAAATCTAGAAAAAAAAGACAAATAAATAAATAACGTTACCTCTATTTCTTATAAGCTAATAAATAAATGCTCAATTTAAAAGCCAAATAAATAACATTATTTAACAAAACTTATCATTACAACACTAATATAAATATTTTTTTTATTTTATAAGTTTAATGGTGGGGTTAAGATAAGGAAACCTAATCATACAATGAGCAAATGCTAAATAAAAATACAAAATATGGACTAAATAACGGTTGATCCACGCACTTACCGCAATTAACGTATATTTATAATTTATTCAATGCTATTAACATAAATAAGATAAATTTGGAATAAAAAAAATCGATTAAGTAAGGAATTAATCGTGTGGTCATTAACATTTACAATTTTACTAGAATTAAAAAAAATAAAAATTGCCGCCATTTGTGTACTGGTATTAACGTCAGAAGAGACGTTTTTAGTTACAGGAAAAAAAATAAGTTTTTATATAGTGATACAATTTAAATTGAATATAGTTCATGAAAATATATTTTTTATATAAAAACGACCAAATTACCTATGTTTAACATACTTCACCTAAAAATAGAGGAAGTTCTTAATTCTGCTGAATTTTCTGTGTTACCGCAAAATATTTTACTAGGTGAAGCAATTTTGATAATTATTTTTTTTGTTTATGGTAGCTAATACTTTTAATGTCGTTTCATTTAAATTCAATTAACGTATAAAGAGTGGCTTTTAAGTTATTCGCAACAATTTTACTATAGTGCATTTTATTTGAAATCACTTTACAATATTTGTTAAAATTTCATTATCATCTAATTGATATATTATAAACTGAATATCTTGCATAAAAATTATACAAAATCGATAATTTTGACTATCCTTTAAAATAAATCATCACCATCATCGTCGTCACCATACGACATAGAATACCAGTCTCTAGCCACGTCTTCATATATAAGTCTTTTAACCTCATCATCGTACTGAGGATGGAGGATCCGAGGTGATCTCGCACGGAACTCTAAAGGCACATCATAGCATTTGCAGACACAGCACGCGGGAAACTTGAACCAATCGGCGAAAATACCGCGACACTCGTTACGTGGGTCGTAAGCAAGGAGGCGATGCAGACGGTATTGTTGTTCGCATCTGAAAATTGATGGTAAGTTATGTTTTATTAAGTTAAGTTACTTACATACATAGCTTCTATATATAAGCTAGTGTTAAGACACTAAGACTCGAATCTTAGATACCGTGCTTGGTATCCAAGAGGCCTCTCTTTGAATCAAATCTATTACTTAATTGCGTAATTGGAACAAGCGTATAAAAATTTAGATAATTTTTCGAATAATCACCTGCATCCTTCCCTGCAATATTGTTGCTTATGTTTATGTACACACGTTTCAAGGTGTATATACTGTTCGAACGGGTACATGTTAAGCAGCGCAAGCATTTCCCCTCGGGTACTGTTCGCCCAGAACGGAGCTGCCATCTCTTCTTTAGTTTCACATGCATTTCTGTAAGGAATAGGAATATGATTAACTACCTGTCACCCTTAGTCAAGGGTTTAGTAACGTAACGTCGCAAACGAGACTTCGTTTGCGTGGACACTAAAACGTTATATGACTGTTTTTTACCGTTTTCATATCAATTTCCAAAAATCCTCTCTTAGTAAATGAAACTATATTAACCGGATTAATCGCGTATATTTTAGCATTCGAAAATACATTTGAAATGTCGTGGCGCAGAGGCACAAGTGTGCGACTGTAAAGCGACGGGTTGTGGGTTCGATTCCCACTCCAGAAAATGAAGTATTTTCATTTTCTGGGTTTGGTAACAAGGCAAAGCGCGGCGTTGAGTTCCGCCACTCAACACGCAATGCCTCAATCTGGTGGAAAGTGGGGAACGGATTCGTTGAAAGAGAACGGAGTGTCTTAACAATAGGTTCTCAGGTTCCCTCTGCCTACCCTGCTATATTCGGGATACAGCGTGAAAAAGAGAAAGAGAGAGAGATAATACATTTTTGGAAACCCGACGTTTCGAACACTTTACAGTAGTCTGTGGTTACCGGTAGATTGGTCCAATATACGATTAATCCGGTTAAAATAGTTTCATTTAATATGTGTAATACGAAAAATCAAAGAGCTCATTATCCTCTCTTAGTGTTCTTATACTCCCCAAGAAGCTTACGTGATAAATTTCAAAGATAACCTAATGTAAGGAAAATCCGTTCTCCACTTTTCGGCAGAGACATTTTTTTAATATTATCATTCTTTCGCATGCGAATCGAACACACTAATAGCGTTTACAGCAGGCGCTCTTCCACTGCGCCACGATATCCTCTTATGTGGATCCTTTTAGTGGGGTCTTTAAAAAATATTTTTTTATTTGGTTATGTTTTCGAAAATCAATATTATCAATGTATCGAATTATAAATATAAATGAAATATGATCACTACTGTTTTAACAAAACATAACGGTGAAACCAACGAAAGTATACGATTTCTCAATAAAAACAACCATTTAAGGAAAAACACTTTAAATGCAGATTAAGTTTACAACGTAAGTTACTGTGAGTGAAAGCACGAGGTGTTGGAACAGGTCCGCGAACGTGATATCATCGAGTTAAATTAATATTTTCTTTATGGGATTACGTTTATCATTATTTTATATTTATGTTTAAGACTGCGCCTGTCGTGACGCAGAGGCACAAGCGCGACAGATTGTGGGTTCGATTCCCACTCCAGGAAATGGAATTTTTCAATTTGGTAATAAGGCAAAGCGCGGTGTTGAGTTCCGCCCCTCAGCACGCAATGCCTCAGTCTGACGGAAAGTGGCGAACGCAATTGTTGTAAGAGAACGGAGTGTCTTAACACTAGGTTCTCAGGTTCCCTCTGCCTACCCCGCTATATGCGGGATACAGCGTGAAGATAAAAAAAAACAAAAAGGTTTAAGATGTTGGGCTGTCGTGGCGCAGTCGGACAGTGTTTGACTGCAAATGAGATTGATTGTGGTTGTAATTACCACTCGGGGTAATGATTGTACTTAAATTATTATATTTCTGCTCTCTGGTAAGACTAAACGTGACGACATTCTACACGCAAGGTCTTGTTTACGCTGAGAGACGATACTTCATCAACTGAGTGTCGTTACACAACGTTGTTGTCGTTCTTTATGACTATCCTACTGTGCGGAAAAATCTTGAAGCTATTAGAGTAGTATATAATTTATTATTGATAATTGAAGAATAAAGAACTTTCAAATATGTCATTTGGATGGATTCTGGATTGTGGCATACTTCCGATAGAGATGTTTATTAATGCTTACATAAAAGCTCCATTCTCTTTCAACATTTCCGTTTCCCACTTTCCGCCAAATTGAGGCATTGCGTGTTGAGTGGTGGAACTCAACGCCGCGCTTTGCCTTGTTACCAAACCCAAGAAATGAAAATACTAAATTTTACATTTCCTGGAGTGGGAATCGAACCCACTACCTGCCGCGTTTTCAGTCGCACGCTTGGTCTCTGGTTCCCTCTGCCTACCCCGCTATATGCGGGATACAGCGTGAAGTTAAAAAAAAAGCATAAAAGCTACTCATTATTCATAAATTGAATTATTTACATAAAATAAATATTAACCTCCTCCTTTATAGTCAATTCAAATTCGTAACAAATATACTTACGCTCCCCGCAGTTTTATGACGGAAGGTCGCATCGTCTCTTGATGTTGCACAGGTTTCGGATGCAACTCTTCCTTTTTGTCATTATCTTTGTTATCAACACGATCCACTTTCACTTTCTCGTGTTCCGAAAACAACAGCGTGGGTGGTAACGTGGAGGTATCCGTACTTTTCCACACTTCTTTGCCAGATTCCGTAGTCATATCATCATACGCTTCTTCAACTGCTTCAGTAGTGTTCATGATGTCTGACGTTGTAGTCATATTTCTATCTGTGTTGTTCTTTCTTTCTGCCAACGGCTCACTTTTTGAAGTCCCCGAAAAGTTTGTATATATACTATTAGTTTCTATACTTTGCTTTATAACAGCTTCTAGAGTTATTACATCTGGATCCAGGTTGTTTATTTCTATGTTGGCAATACTTTCTAGCTTAGTTTTATAAGATATGCCTTTATCGTCATTCAACGTCTCGTTGTTGCTGACGTCTGTTTGGTTATCATTTTCCTTTATATTTGTACTGTTTATAGTATTATCCAGTGGTTTTACTTTTAGCGTGTCACTATCAACTTTTTTCAATTTTTCACTATTTGATTGTATCGGCCTAAAGTGCGGTTTGTCCTTCATGGCTCGTCCTTGGCTTTTCTTTGTGTACAACATTTTGGTCTTAAATAGGTCTTCAGCGAAATCTTCGCTTTTATCGTCATCATCGTCGTCATCTATAAAATTTTCTAATTCTGCTTTAAGTACGGCTATATGTCGTTCCTCACCGTACATTCTCCTCATGAGACCCTGAAAAAATGAAAAAAACATTAACGGAAAGAATCCTTACAGTTCACTTCAAGAATAATTGGAAAATTGTAACAGTATCAAAATTCTTTTTTCTTTCGGACTAATAATGGAGTAATAGTAATGATATTAGTGTAAGCACAGCTCGGTTACTTTTAATGCTACCGTGGAATATATGTGTGATTTAACGTGACAGAAATACTCGTATATATACAAATTACACAAAATCTTTAAGAAATTTAGACTAGTCTATGTGTTCTTCAGATGTCTAGCTTATACAAGTAAGTATTACTGTAAAGTTTCGAATATATCCGTTCAGTTTATGCACGAAAGAGTAAGAAACATCAATCCATGCATCTTCACAGATTTGCATTTATAATATTAGTAGGATAGGTTTTTTTATAGTCAGCAAGCAGTGTCTCCTACTTAGTGTCCGTAAAAAATACAAAGTGCGAAAATATAAAAAAAAAATAAGTATACGCTTTATCATTATTCAATTTTATCTGCGCAAAATAAAAAAAAAAGTTACAATGTATATAAAAGTCACGAAGCACGATCTTATTTTATTGTGGCATTAAAATAAAAAGTGAAATCGCCTACAGGTATTTCACACCGGTATTCTTACACTGTATTATGTTTATTTTTAAGTTTACTATACTTTTAAGGTTTTTAAATCGATTTACGAGTATTGGATAGACATAAGGTTGTTGCCAGAAAAAGAAATTTAGTTTTATATATTTACTAGCTATCGCATTTCTTTCCACTTTGCTTAGAATTTGGGGAAATCCTCTTTTGTGCTCCTCTATACTCCCCAAGGAACCTACATGCTAAATTCCAGCTTTCTACTGCTACTATATTTATGAGGCCATAGTGGCACAGTTAGTCAGCGTCTATCTATGAGCACGATTAGTTGTTAGTTCAATTTCTGCGTTGGGGAATGATTATATTTAAATTATTTCTCCGTCCTGGCAAGATAAGGCTAAGTTTGGCTACTTCACACGCAATGTCATACAATTTGAGTAGAAAAAAGCACTCCGTTTTGACATTAGACCTTTCGCTACCTCCTCCTTCGGAGGACGCTCCTCGTCCCTTTCGTCTTTTTATCTGTAGGATAAAATGTGAAGCTGAAAAAAATAACTTTTTTTCCATTTACCTGATTCTCCCTAATGAACCTCCGGATCGCATGCCAAGGATAGCTGTTCCCCGGTGTAGTACAATAGCTCTGCTTGCTCAGGTCGCAGGGGACATCCGGGATCGCCTTGGCCCGCTTAGTGCGGTACGGGCGGGCGCATGCTGACGCGTAGTCGTAGCATCGCACTGTAGTCCATGTCACCTACTTGACAATATTATGGGGTTATAAAAAAATATAGAAGAAAAATCAACTGGATGCACCGGCAAGAGTGTAAATTTAATAATGAATGAAATATTTTGGACTGGTTACGGAATAAGTACTCGTATGCATGAATTGCAAACATGACAATTTCATCTTACGAATTTTCGATAGGTCACACGTGTCCTGACGCGAGTCTTAACATCAAAGATTAAATTAACATTAAATTCCTAAAAGCAATTTTGCGATATTTATTTTTTTTTACTTTTTTTTCTGCATCACGCTCTTTTCGCATAGAATTTGGATAGTTAGTGAGAACCTAGAATCACGACACTATTGTCCTCAAATTTTTGTATTTGTCATTTCTTAGATGCATAGTTTTCCCGTATTCGGGAAGGTACAAGAAAAGTAGGGCGGAACTCAGTGCTAAGACACTCTTCCCACTACTTCATTGCTTTATGCTTATTATTGCTTGTGGCACAACTTAATCGCACTATGTCCAGTCAAGTATCAGAGAAATGAAAATAAATGTATGATTGATGTGGAACGGAGTGTCTTAACACTAAGTTCTCTCTGCCTACCCTGCTATATGCGCGATACAACGTGAAGCTATGTATGTATATTTCAAGCTGGGGTCGAATCCACACTCTTCGCGCGTACTTACATATACTTTGCTAATATAGCCATAATTTCGGTTTGATTGAAGATGAGTAATTTTAGTTTATTTTCCTTGTAGGTGACCCACGCCCACTTCTGTTTTCTTTGTAACAGTACCAAAGTTTGAGTGTCCATTTTTGACATATTAGTGTGGACCACATTGTTTTTGGACATTATGTTTATGGTTATTTAAATATATAGTTTATCACACATGGCGAATGAATGGCGGTTTTAGGTTTTGAAACCCACGCGTAATAAAAGAAAAAATATATAAAATAATTTGTGTCATATCCATTTTTAACGCACTACAAAAATGAGGAAGTTCTCAAAACTGTAACTGTAACTGTATTTTTTTTTATCGCATAAATTTTTACTGGGTAAACTATTTGGATGATTCTTTTTTTTATATGATAACTACTGCTTCTGTTGTGGTTCTGATAGATTTAGTTAAGATTTGGCAAGTAGTTTTTGAGTTTTTCGTAATTATGTTAGTTTTTAGTGCATTCTACTTTAAGTTGGTTTTCTTTTTTTTTAGCTCCACACTGTATCTCACATTTAGCAGAGAACCTAGTGTTAAGACACTCCGTTCCCCACTTTCCGCCGAATTGAGGCATTGCGTGCCGAGAGGCGGAACTCAACGCCGCGTTACCAAACCCAGGAAATGAAAAATTCCATTTCCTGGAGTGGGAATCAAATCCACAACCCGTCGCGTTTACAATCGCACGCTTGTGCCTCTGCGCCACTACAGGCCTCGTTTTTTACGTTATATTCATATTTATATGTTGCTAACTATCTATAAAATTATACCAAGAGCATTAATTAATAATGAAGCACAAATAAAAAAGTTTTGACACACTGACTGGCTGACTGACTGATAAATAAACCGTAAATGCAAATTGAAGTAATGAAACTAGGTCGTTATGCACCTGTACGAATGAAAGTAAACGCCCACTCGATTGGAACGAGTATATTCGATTAAAGGTTTAGGTTTCACTTTTTGGACTTTCTACTCGATCCTTTTTTAACCGATAAGGAAAAAAAACTTTAGTTAGGCAAGCCGGTTAATTTAGAGAAGCCGATGTATATTTAGGGAAGCCGCTACATATATTTAGGGAAGTCGGTAATATATTTAGGTAAGCCGGTTATTTTTAGAGAAGCCGGTGTATTTAGGGAAGCCGGTATAGGATGTGAAGGTACTCGTATTTAGTAATCTCACTATCGAATTTTGGCGATGACTTTTTTTTAATTTGTTTATCTTTAAGATGTCAGAGCTTGTTTTTTTGCAATTTTATGCCCAATATTTTCCTGGCGACCTTTGTTTTTTTTTTAGCTCTCCACATTTCTTGATCTTGTGTTTTCACAAACCCAATTACAATTTCAAGTTCATATTTTCCTGGCGAACTTTTTTTTTCAGTATTTTAACTGACTAAAAAAAAGGGAGGTTCTCAATTCAACTGTATTTTACTAAATTCGACAGATTTTTTATGTGTGTTACCGTATAAGTTTTTACTAAATGAACCAATTTCGATGATATTTTTTTTAGCTTCACGCTGTATCCCGCATTAATTATTTAAAATTTTTACTAAATATTATTTTTAAATTTTCATTTCCTGGAGTAGGAATCGAACCCACAACCGCGACAGGTTGTTTACAGTCGAACGCTTGTGCCTCTGCGCCACGACAGGTGCTAAAGGTTCTTCTTTTTTTATGTAATAATAAGTGCTTCTACCTGTCCGATTGAAGGTAAAGGCCCCCTCGATAGGAAGTATATTGGATTAAACGTTTAGGTTTCACTTTTTGGACTTTCTGCTCGGTCCTTTTTTAACCGATTTCAAAACTTTGAGTTTTTTTGGGGGTTTGAGGTTAATTCCTAATATTTTTATGTTTTAGTGCATATAGTGGTTTTCTGCTTTTGTTATAATTTTAATTTTTGGATTATTCATACGATGGAATATTTTGTATTTTAGTTGTTTTCTTTTCGTTCACCCATCTACCTTAGAAGCTATTATGACGCAGTGAGAAGGGGCGGCTTTACCCGTTTACGCCGTCTCAGGTGGCGCCGCGGCACGTCAGGCCTAGAGGGCGCCAGGGTTTCATAGCACAGGGGCGCTACACGAGCTAGAGCCGCCCCTGGCATTGAGACAGCGATTGACAATAAACGCAATCGGTTGTGGGTTCGATTCCTACTCGGAGAAATTATTATATTTAAATTATTTTTATTTCTTTCGCCGAATAGTGTCTTGAGACGAGGTTCTCTATGACTACCTTGATAAACGGGATATCACAAACAAAAGCGAATATTGCTTTTGTTTTTTCTTTCTTGTTTTTTTTATAATTGCACCCTTTTTTATACTGCTAGTTTGCATTCGTCTGCTTCCATGGGTTGATTGTTACAGATCTATAAGTCCTATGTGTACAAAGTTTTTTGTTTCTTTCTCATGTATAATATTTTATTACTGAACGAAATATTTAATATAAAAAAAAATATTTTTGACTAAGTATCGTTATGGTGGTATATAGAGGTACTGTTTGGATGTGTCCTTGATAGCTGCGTGAAAGTGAAGAACGAAGTGACTTAACATTAGGTTTTCTTCTCTCTAGTGCCCCCGTAAATGTGTTAATAACTCATTGCGTAGTGACGTATATGTCTTTATATAAACATGGATGTCAGGCCATGGTAGTGTGTGTAACATTTATTTTATTAATTTAATATAATTTTTATGTATTATTGTAAAAAAGATGTTAGCATTTTGCACTCCTTCTCTATAAACTATAAGTGTGCCAGGTTTCATGCTCCTCCGTCCGCATAATTTTCGTAAAATGAGAACCAAAGTTTTTCCTTCAGGTATTTATTTATAGATATTTTATATCCAGGAAGCTATGATTCAACATAATGTTTTTTTTTAAGTAAAATTGTAAGTAATCGTATACTGATTACGATGTTATGGGAAATTTATTTTTATCACTGCGTTTTCTTTCAAAATTTCGATTATTTTGTTGCAAAATAACAGGTAATGTTCCTTATTTTAGGAACTTCTATCGCCAACGTCCATTCCACGTTGAAAGCACCGGTTCTCGTCCGATCACCGAAGTTAAGCAACGTTGGGCGCGGTTAGTATTTGGATGGGTGACCGCCTGAGAACACCGCGTGATGTTGGCGCTAATTTTTGTTTTTATTATGGAGATAGGATAATTATAATATAATTTAATATTTTTTTGGGTTTGTAAGTTATATATTTGTTGTAATTGCTTAGCGTGTTATAGTTTTTGCGGGTGTTATGACATGTCCATTGTCTATATAATCCTTTTGTACAAAGTTAATATTTAAAAAAGTTTTTTTAATACCCATGTATTATAATTCTCTTATTAAGTATGAATATTGAAAAAAAATAAATAAAATTTCATAAAAGCTTTACTAAAACAGCGCCTCAGATATCAACCCGGTCGTAGGAAGACACTGAGCATGCGCTTTAGTTGCACAAAGATACATACATATCACTTCCATCTATATGTAAGGTTACTATTGAGACCATCGTAGCGCAGTGGAACAGCGACTGACACTCAACACACAATGTTGAATCCGGACGGAAAGTGGTCTACAACTAGTTGGTGGTTCTGTCTGAATATCGTTCTATGCGGTATAATAATTAATTACAGCTAAAAGTAGAGCTTAAATATCCTGTCTCAATATAATATTTTTATTATACGCCGAAATTGATATTATAATAAATGATTTCGCGTTTGCAAGGTTTGTACAACAGAAAGAATAACCTTAAACGCGGCGTTGAGTTCCGCCGCTTAGTACGAAAGGTCTCGATTTAGAGGCTTAGTGTCAAGACATTTACTTCTCCGATTGGTACCTGAAATTAAGACATTGCGTGTAGAGTGACGAAACTCATCGCCGCGTTCTGTCTTACCTAAGAATAGATAAACACTGCGCCATAATGGCTTCACGATCGTTTTTTTAGTTGTGCGGGTTCGATTTCCGCTACATTTAAATATTCATACGTTGACTAAAAAAAATCTCTCTACCTAACTTACTCTATGCGAGAGATGAATACAATAAAAAAAGCATACATGATTAGTATTTTAATTGAGTAGGCGGTATTTAGATATTGTTGTCAGTAAGGAGGTCGGGTAAGGACGTTTTTGGGCGCACATGTGGTACGAGATGTATGACGTGTGTCATTGTGTACGTGGGGACTCGTGTTACCGTTATTTATATAATAAATATGCTTTTTTATGTGTTTTCTTTTAAGATTTGAGGATATTTTTTTAAGATTTTGGTATATGTGGTGGCACAGTGAAAAATTTATAAAGGTAAGCCGGTAAATTTAGGGAAGCCGGTATATATGTATTTAGAGAAGCCGATATAGGATGTAAAGACATTTAGTAATTTCAGAGCTTGTTTTTTTTTTTCAATTTTATACCCAACATTTTCCTTGGCGATCTTTTTTGATTTCGGTCTCATACTTGTATTTTTACAAAGTCACTCACAAATTCTAAACTCAATTTTGTCATGTACAAAATGCAAGCCGGTGAGAACCGTGTTATATGAACGCTTCACAACTGATATGTAGAAAGCATTTTCACGGTTTATTCCGCTTAGGCAGTAGTCATAGTGAACCTAGTGTCAAGACACTCCGTTCACCGCCTAATGGAGTATAGTAATATGGAAAATGGTGTTGTTATATAGTTATGAGTTAGTAGCTTTTACGAGTGGTTTCGCTCGCGTGGCGCATTGATGGATTAAACTTCACGCTGTATCCCTCATATAGCAGGGTAGGCAGAGGGAACCTAGTGTTAAGACACTTCATTCTCTTTCAACGATTCCGTTTCCCACTTTCCGCCGAATTGAGGCATTGCGTGTTGAGTGGCGGAGCTCAACGCCGCGCTTTGCCTTGTTACCAAACCCAAGAAATGAAAATACTAAATTTTACATTTCCTGGAGTGGGGATCGAACCCACAACCTGTCGCATTTACAGTCTCACGCTTGTGCCTCTGCGCCATGACAGGCGTTGATGGATAAAAACATTTATAAATTGTAGATATTATGTTATTTTGATACTATAACTACTGAACCGATTATCATAAAACTTTGTAGATAGTATATAGTATGGACTGCCATTGACCACGCGAGCGAAGTCACTGGTAACAGTTAGTATTTCATATAAGTATAGTAACTATTTCTTAAAGTTATATAAGCAACAAAAGAACTAGAAGCGCCCATATAATTAAGCGGACAGACGGACAGGCATGCGAGTGAAAGTGACTGGTATTTGAACAGGTGTGACGTCATCGAGAGAGCTATCTCTATATCAATGTATGGAATATCGATTACTTATTGTTATTGAAACGTAATATATATTTATAATTTAAATTTCACTTTAAAAATTAAAATTATTACAAATAACTCAAGAACTACTTGTTATATTTTAACTAAATTTAAACAGGACCACATCAGAAACAGAAGCTATCATTTAACAAAGGATCACCCAGTAAGGTTCACCCAGTAAAAAATTATGCGGTAACACACATAAAAAAGATAGTCGAATCGATAACATTCTTTTTTGTAAGGCGGTTAGTATATATTGCGATCTATACTATAGTAATACTATCAGCTACCCTTGGCTTTGCTCGTGTGGTCAATGTCAGTCCATACTACATACTATAGTGATTTTGTTTTTAACTTCACGCTGTATCCCGCAGTGAAGCTATGTATGTAATAGTGAAATATTTAACAAGCTTTTATTAGCTTCACCTGTATCTATCCATCAATCTATGTAAGAATATCTTGCAACGTTATTTGGACCCACTTTTTCAAAATTCGCACACCCATCCATATCCAATGACAAACAATATTATCACCTTGCTTGCTTGCTTGTAGAAAAAATTGAACATCTATCTACTTCAAAACCTGCCAACGCATATACGCACTATACTCTATAAAAACGCCTCTCGTGGCGCAGAGGCGCAAGGGTGCGACTGTAAAAGCGATAGGTTGTGGGTTCGATTCCCACTCCAGGAAATATAAAATTTAATATTTTCATTTCTTGGGTTTGTTAATAAGGAAAAGGGTGGCGTTGAGTTTCGCCACTCAGCATACAATGCTTCATTCGGCGGAAAGTGGTAAACAGAAGTCCTAATAGAACGGAGTATCTCAACACTAGGTTCTTAGGTTCCCTCTGTCTACTCGGCTATGTGCTGGATATAGCGTAAAGCTACTATAATTATTTTCCTCCTCGAGGATCGAACCCACAACCACCACGTTGACCATTTCTAAACTGCGATACTATTTTGTATAGTATACTTTCACATTCATAACATTAGTTAGGTAGCTCTTACTAATCGCACTCTCTATCAACCATATTGACAGTCAAGTGAAAACATTGTAATTGCAACATGACAAGTGCTATCGAACTTTCTAGATCTTTGGTCGTTAATAATAAAATTTTAATACAAACAGTTTAGTTCGGTTCAGTCCTTATAAAAACAGTTCAGGTCAGTTCATGGCACTACAAACAACAAACAAAAACGTATCCCACATATCAAGGTAGGCAGAGGAAACCAGAGAACCTAGTGTTAAGACACTCCGTTCTCTTTTAACATTTCCGTTCCCCACTTTCCGCCAAATTGAGGCATTGCGTGCTGGGCAGACCTCGACGCAGCGCTTTGCCTTGTTACCAGAGCGAGCAAATGAAAATACTAAATATTATTTATATTTTTGTTTCTTGGAGTGAGAATCAAACTCACAACCTGTCGCGTTTAAAGTCGCACGATTGTGCCTCTGCGCCACAACTGACCTAAATGAATTATTTAATATGATGTAATAAACAGGTGTAGAGATAGTTTTATCGATTTTTAAATGGCTATTAAATTTTATAATATGCAATTCGCACTTAAAAATATTTTATAGTCTTAAACACACACAAGAAAAATATATAGAAAAGTTCTAAAATTTTATGGTAGCAGGATTCGAACCCGAACCTCTTTCGATCTAAGCGCTCTTTACTTCGTATACACAATAAACAAAAATAAGTTGTAACAAGCGCATAAGAATTACAACGTAGCTCGATAAGAGCTTCTAGCTTTTGTTGGTTAGAGGTTCAATTCCAAGCAAGATAAAAAAATTATACGTTTCCAAATATTTATATTATATCTTTTCTATTTTTTTTTTAAATATATTTACAGGCAAAACTAGCCATAACAAGCCGAAATTTGGGATTAAGCCTCTTTAGGGAGTTTAAGAGAGGTTTTTAGAATTACCTACGAAAACAACATGATTATGGATTTTTTTAATGAGTTAAATTACATCCACGGGCTCGCACTTGCCCGTGCCTTTTGTTTCTTTTTTTTTTTATTTACTGTTTGTTACATGTGCATACTTAAATAGAACTACCTAATTGCATTTTAAGACTATGGTGAGATCACCGACTGACTTTTTATTATTAAAAAGGATTATGGAAATTATAGTTCATAGAGAATCGCGGAAATCATCTAATGTATGTATTTTTCTAGCTTCACGCTGTATCACGCACATAGCAGAGTAGGCAGAGGGAACTTGAAAACCTAGTGTTAAGACACTACGTTCTACGTTCATTAATATTTCCATTTCCCACTTATATTTGTATCATTATGTTAAATATATACGCTGACTAAGTATTGTATATAGCAAGTAGTTTTAACTGTAGATAGATAATTTACATTAGACGAGTATTAAAATGAGGTTACATTAGTGACTAGACAGTGGACGGTGAAATCACGTCTAGAACCAACTTTCGCCAATACAAAGATGAGTGATGTTAATTTATATATATATATATATATATATATATATATATATATATATATATATATATATATATATATATATTTAGGTATTGTAAGATGTAACTTATGTCATTGTAATGCTATTTTAAGATTTTGCAAAAAAAAGAAATCGATTTCAAATAAAAGGCACTAAAAATAAAATTATTACGAATAAATCATAACTATTCCTCCGATTATATTTAAATTTAAAGGTGACCACATCGGAAACACTAACTAATTAGCTATCATGTAAAAAATCATTTAAATTGGTTCAACCAATAAAAAATTATACGGTAGCAAATATAACAAAATACAGTCGAATTGAGAATCTCGTTCTTTTTTGAAGTCGGTTAGACATTGATTTTTCTGTTGAATGTTTTGTTTGAAATATTCTTTTTTAGCTTCACGCTGTATCCCGCATATAGCAGGGTAGGTAGAGGGAACCTAGTGTGAAGACACTGCGTCCCCCACTTTCCGCCGAATTGATTGTAATGTGTATATTCTAATTTAATTTCAGTGTTCAAAATAGTGGACTTATTATAAATATAAAAATATTTAAAAAATCATATATGTATAAAAAAGTAATAAAGATTTTTTTATGTAATTAAAAAAAACAAAAAATAATATAAATATTAAAAATTCTAAAGTAGAAAAGCATTTAAAGGAAATAAGTATGTGTAGTAGTTGTACTTTCATTTTATTATATCTTAATACGTACTAAATATCAATGATGAAGCGTGTAAATTTTATAAAGGGAAGCCGGTTTACATAAGGAAGCCGGTACATAGAGGTAAGCCGGTATATACTAGTATAGGTCCGTCCTGGACGATGGTATAGGATGTTCTAAAGTTTGGTTTTTGCAATTCCATTCCCAATGGACTAGCATTAATTTTCGTTGACCTTGTTTTATTCCAAACTGACTTTTAAAAGTGAAAACCGCTACTAATTTATTGTAATTTACAAAAGGTAAGCCGATGAAAATAGTGTTATATGGACGCTTCGCCATACACTGTTACATATATTGCTTTATCCAATAGCTTTATTTCATTTTATTTAATTCAGTCAGTATTAAATAATATGATGATTTATTAATAAAATCCATATGTTACATATAATTTAATATACCTTATTTTTAATATTCAAATATATTTTTTTTTTTTTAGCTTCACTTTGTATCTCGCATATATCTGGGTAGGCAGTGGGAACCGGAGAACCAAAAAAGTATTAAGACACTCCGTTCTCTTCTAAAAATTCCGTTCTCCTCTTTCCGTCGGATTAAGGGATTTAATATACTTATATAAAATATATTTATAAAATAACATATATTAAAGATAGAGCCATATCTAAAAGCAATCTGCAGTATCCATCAAGTTAATTGACACCGAAATCTACTTGTAATTACATCGCGTCTTGTTTTATCACTTGCAGCGATTCAGTTCACAACGGCATGTTTAGTTACATGATTCTGTTCGCGACTTTGCCTGTGTTTTTTATAAAAATGTACTATAATATTATATTTTTTATAGCTTTCAACCTTTCCTTTTGTATAGCAGGGTGGGTAGACTAGTGTTAAAACACTCCGTTTTCCAAATTTTCGCCTGAATTTGAGACATGAATGTGAGGAACGTAGTGTCTTAACACTAGGTTCGCAGGTTCCCTCTGCCTACCCTGCTATATGCGGGATACAGCGTGAAGTTATTAATTAGCTGAACTCCACTTCGTAGTTTGTTTTTTAAAGGTGACCATTATATACTTAGAGTGGGAATCGAATCGAAAATCATTGCGCTTACAGCCAGAACCTGTCACACTGTGTTACGATAGTCTCAAATAATTACTACGTATGTTCATTTCATATTTTTTCTTATATATATTTATTTGTTATTCAAGAAACGAAATATAAAAATTCTTATTAATGGAAATCGCACCCATAAACTTCTCATACTTTTACTGCATATTTTAATAAAAGGCTAAAAGACTAAGACTAAATGTTTGCTATAAATACATACATAGCTTCACGCTGTATCCCGCATATAGTAGTGTAGGCAGAGGGAACCTAGCGTTAAGACATTCCGTTCCCCATTTTCCGCCGAAATGAGGCATTGCGTGCTGAGTGGCGGAACTCAACGCCGCGCTTTGCCTTGTTACCAAACCCAGGAAATGAAAAATCGCATTTCCTGGAGAGGGAATCGAACCCACAACCTGTCGCGTTTACAGTCGCACGCTCTGCGCCACGACATGCGTTATTTAAATTAATCTAATTTTTAATAATATTGTTATTTTTTATTTATTTTCATAATTTTATGAAATATGATGCGATAGTCAAATATCGTGACATAATATTAAGCATCGATTTCATTGATTTGTTGATTACTAATTTAATTTCGAAGCGCTGTAATTTGCGCTGTAATTGTCGACCTCGGTTGACCTTCGAGAGCACAGTATCAATGATACTGGAGGAAGGTCACGTAATAAGCAAGAGGACCCACCGGAGGGCATGAAGAGGCTAATGACTATAGACTGTGGACGGCGAAAGAGGTATGCAGGGACTGTAGCGTTTGGCGCTCCGTTGTCTCTGACTACCCCGCTAGGGATAAAGTGTGAAGTTAGGTAGGTAGGTAGGTAGATAGGTAATTTAAGAACTGAATTACTTATTTAATTTTGTTATAATAAGCTATATAAATGAAAATAAAATATTTTTTGTACATATATATTTTTTTCTAGGAGAGCTTAAAAGGAAAAAGCTGGGAAAGTATCTTTCTTGTAAATCGCGAATTATAATGATAGTCAACAGTTCATTTAAATGTTCACGTCTTCCTGTGATTTTATTTACATACAATTATTCCTTCTTCTAATATAAATACGATAGTTGTGTGGATGGTTGAATGAACGTTTGTTGTTCTTTCACGTTAAAACCGCTGAACTGATTTTGATGAAACTTTATAGTGATTTTGCTTATTACATTAGAACAACACATAATAATATAACAATAAATATTTTAATTTTGAAAATGATTATATTAAATAATTACTTACGAACATATTAAGTATGTTAAAAAAAAAAAAAAAAAACTTTAAATGAGCGCAACGTAAAGAAAGAAGTAGAGATTAAATGGGATCGAGATCTTTATTCTTGCATCTCCAAAGAGCCATTCAACAATAACAAATAATAATTTCGATTTTAATAAAAAAAGATATATGACTTCATATGAATTGACTTAAAAAGTAAAACTATTATTATAATAACTCATATCATATCATATAAAAAGAGAACCATCAAAATTGGTTCATCCAGTAAAGTATATTGTATGTACAGGTATCATTATTCTAATATATAAAAAAAAAACATTTAGATTCGTTTTTATCATAAATATGCGGACGAAGGTAAATAAAATTTAGCACAATTAAATTATTATTTATATAGAGAAAAAGTAAAAAAAGGTATTTTTTTCATAAAAACGCGTTAGAAACGCATTTAAAAAAATAAAGTACATATTACTAACATTATAACGTGTTTGACATATACGTAACTATGGCAACGGGAATTTTACGCATCAAGAAGTGTTCTAGTACATTTAAATTCACACAAAAACGCACAGACAAACGTACATTTCAATTATATATACTTGTAACATCAGTGTGCGATCGGTAAAAAATGGGTGCGAGGCAGTTGGCCCGGTTCCCACGTTGTTACTGTCCCGCTTTCTGTCTCTAAGTTGGACTCATGATATTTATTTGCACTATGTGTTTTTGTCCGGTAATTGATTTTAATTCAATATTTGAAGAAGACTGTCGTAGTATAAAGAAGGTTCATGCTTTTTCCTACAAGGCTTAGAAAATCTTGTATCTAGACCAGTGTTTCCCAACGTGAGGCCCACGCTCCATAGGGGACAATTTGATTGTTAAGGGGGGCCATTCGAAATATCTTTTCTTTTTTTTTTACTTCACGCTGTATCCTGCATATAGCAGGGTAGGCAGAGGGAACCAGAGAACCTAGTGTTAAGACACTCCATTCTCTTTCAATCTTATTAAAATTATTGGGAATTTGAATTTGAGATTTTCATTATATGTTTTAAAAATGTATTCACTGTGTTTCATTCACAATTTCCCACTAATTTCCTTAAACTTACCATTTAAGTTACTTAAGTAAAAATTCAATTTTTTAATATTAAAAGTTATGCAAGTTGCATGGGGGGCCTTAGAGTTTTAGACGTGGGACTTAGCATAAAAAAGGTTGAGAAACACTGGTCTAGACACTTCGGTTTTACGTTTAACATGTATTAACCCATTGTGGAGGTTATGGGTGCGAATATCATAATAGTATTTATTAAAAGTGTACTATTACCCACCACGCAATAGAAAAGTAGATATTGGTGACTAGATTTAATATGGTATTGGTGTTTCCAAGATATAAGAAAATTTCTAAATGTTAATTATATAATAAAGAAAGTGCTAAGTAAAAGTTCAAAAAGAACATATTTGTTTGTTTACTCTTGGGTCTTTCATATTATTATTTTTTTGTTTTCGTTTTGAATTGTGATTTTACATATATTAAAAGATAATTTTTAAACTGTTTTTTTAGCTTCACGCTGTATCCCGCATATAGCAGGGTAGGCAGAAAGAGCCTGAGAACCTAGTGTTAAGACACTCCGTTCCCCACTTTCCGCCGAATTGAATCGTTTTTCATTTTGGTACTGGAAAATACATTTTAAGATACCTATTCTTCTATTTCTAATCTCTTTACAAAAGTTCATATTCATATGTAGAGTCTGTCACAGCTTACAATGCTGTGGTTTTTTGTTATTTTCCACAATTTTCTATATATTAACAAGTGAAGCAAAAACTTTGGACCCCTTTTTACAAAAATTACGCGGACGGAGGAGCATGAAACTTGGCACACTTACAGTTTATATAGCGAAGGAGTTCAGAATGATCGTATCTTTTTAAAATAGTCAAACACACTACTATGGTTTGACATCCATGTTTATATAAAATGACATATACATACGTTGCTAGAACGCGTTACTAACGCGTCAACGGGGACACTACTCTTTTAAATTATATTTTAGTATGTCGAGTAATCATGTAATTAAAGAGGTTCATTAGCCTTTACATTCTTAGTGGATATTAAAACAATATACAATTACTTATCTGTACAGCGAGAAACGAGGGAAAGCGTTGTTTAGTGCCGGCCTCCTTAACTTACCGTCAAATGGTGAAGTTATTATTTAAATTGTTCTAAGCTTTATTTTTTTTAATTTATATTTAATAAATGTATAAGACATATTGTTATTCATGTGCTTTTTTAATAAATAATCTGTATTAATTATATGAAAAAAAAAAATGAATTTTCGATTCTATCAACAGTAGAGTTATTTAATTAAAACATTAATGTCATGTATATTTGTATATATATATTTTCTTAATTAATTATCGTATAATTGACTTATAAAAAAATAAATATTACACATTGACCTATTTAAACCAAAACTTGAAAACCTCTAATCTATATCATATCACAGCCCTTTATAACACCATCCTTTGTCGGCATTTTAATGAAAATTAGCACTTTTAACGCAATTTACACTCACCACAAACAGAAAGGCGATATCGAGACGCATTTCTCTAACGAACTTTCACTTGAACACACGAGCGCATCGTGACTGCACGCCACCGCGGCCGAGCATCGACTGGCGACTGGCGACTGGAAAGTATGGGTTACACACAAGTTGGTGCTAGTGCGCGTGCTAACTGACCTGCGCAGGCGCAACTGATTGTTGTGGTTTTAGAATTGCGAAGGATCTTCTTGACCAACTGGTCGTCCTGCTCTTCCAGCACCTAGGGATTCAAGTATTAAGTAACGAAATTTTCGAAGATTTTTCAACGTACCTCCACCCCCTAAAGTTACGCGATGTAAAGTTTTTCTGTTACCAACAAAATCATTGGGAATAACCCCCACTATAAACGTTACGTACCACTTAAGTGGCAATTTTTGCATAGAATCAAAATCATTTCCTTAACTTAGGGGAGATTTTAATTTCCTAGCTACTTATTTATATAAAAAAGCCCTTCTACTCGCGTATCGAATAGGAGTATCGATTTAAGAGATAACGCACTCCCTATCCTCTAAAATTGCGGACGTAATTCTTGAACGGCCTACCAGCTTCCGGTAACCTTGACCAGATCGTTGGTCCACCTGAGAGGATGCTTCTGCGTGGCATAATATTTGAGATATTGGATTACTAGCTAAGTTTTTTTTTGTTAGCTTTACGCTGTGTCCCCCATATAGCAAGGTAAGCAGAGGGCACCCGAGAACCTAGTGTTAAGACACTCCGTTCTATTAAGATTTCTGTCCCTGTTTTCTGCCAAATTAAGGCATTGAGTACTAAATGGCTATTATAAACATTTAATATTTCCATTTTCTGGAGTGGGAATCGAACCCACAACCTGTCGCGTTTACAGTCGTGCCTCTGCCCCAAGACAGGCCTCGCCAAGATTATTTAAAAAAACGCTTTCTAAATAAAATATAGTTTACCGTTCTCGCCCTTAGTGTGTCTGACATAAATGCAAATTGTGACATTAATAATCATCAAACTGTGTGAATTATATGTGCGTTTTTAATTATTTACTAAGTATAAGCACTTACGTCTTTACTGTACTCGTCTCGCTTGTGTTGGTCCTGGGTTCAAACCAGTTTGTACTTTTACTAATACTAGAGTCCCCGTTGACGCGTTAACAACGCGTTGTCTATCAATGTTTATGTCACTTTACATAGACATGGATGTCAAACCATGGTAGCGTGTGTAACATTTATTTTATTAATTTAATATATTTTTGTGCATTATTTTAAATATATATTATCATTGTGCTCCTTCGCTATATAGACTATAAGTGTACCAAGTTTCATTCTCCTCCGTCAATTTATGTTTCTTAAAACGGGATCCAAAGTAGGTATTTCTTTGAAGTATTAATATATAGATTTTTATCAATTTTGATATAAAGTTTAAGATAAAATTGCAGTGTTGATTACCGTCACATACATGCGTACACGCAGCTTCACGCTGTATCCCGCATATAGCAGGGTAGGCAGAGGGAAACACTCCGTCCCTATATATCTGCGCTATGATTGATGATAACATAATTCTAACTTCTAAATAGTAAAGTGACATTATTTATTATTCATTAAATTCAATATAATAATATATACTATGTGAAATACCGGACTTCAAGGAAAATACTACGTAAAATAGATATGTATTGATTTTGATATTGTTTTCTTTGTTTATAAATTATTAAGTTATATTATAGAGTAATAAAAAGAATATAAATTCCTAATTGTCTAGATTTCAAAACTGTTTTAAAAATAAAAGTACACAAATTAATAACAAATACATATAAAATTTATTTGAAACAGAAGCAACAAAAACAAATGATTTAATTACCCAAGTAAAATTTATATTTTATATGTTAACATTTGACACTGACAGCCCGCCATTTTTCATTTTTTATTTTTTTTTTAAACATTGATTAAACTGTATCTTTATTAATTCAGTCAGAAAAATTAGGTCTCTGAGACTGCAATTGAGTAGGTCAGTCGAGTAATCATTTGCCATATACCTGTCTCTGTCTAACGTATAAGGATTGAATGTGTGCGAGCGAGATAGTTGAATCACACCGTTATCCCGCGGCGATATCTTGAATGAAAATGGCGTTTTCTCTCGCGCCAAAACAATGCCGTTGCAAATCAACCACTTTAAAATCGAAAGGCTTCTAATTATTATTATAATTAGTTTAGTTATTTCTTTGTTTTTTAATATTATTTTTATTGTATGTTTATTTATGTCAGTGGATGATTATTTTGTTCGTAATATAGTAGGTTAGTCTTCAGTTGAGTTTGTTTCTGTTTCTCAGTGCAAGCAAATAATATGCTATCTGCAGTTTTTAGCAGTACTGTACTTAAAATTAAAAATTGCATATTTAATTACTATTCACGAGTATAAGTGACTGTTATGGCTTAATAAAAAAAAATACTGCTATCAAACGAGTATTTGTTATAAATTAATTGAATTTTTTACTCTATGCCTATTAAAAAATGAATACACTTTTTTAAATTTAACTATTTTTAAAGTATTATTTATTAATAAAAAATATTTGACCTAACGAGCAAATAGGCTTTCCTGTGTAGCGGAAATCAATACATCGCTTCTTGCAACCATAGTATTAGGTTATCGGTTTATAAACTGTATTTATAAATGTTTACAAGAATACACTAAGTGGCTCCCGGAAGCACGGATGAGATACAAAAAGTAGTTTACCTGAAAACCCGTCTAGCTTTAATGTTACATTGTTTATAAAGTCGATATGTTCTAGTTAAACTTTAATCATAGCAGGGTAGTCTCTACTATCTGCCTAAAATTATGTGAGAAAAACTGCGTGTTGAGTTGCGGATGTCAACGCCGTACTATGTTTTACCAGAGGAGGGAAGAGAAGATAATTTAAATACAATCGTTAATTCGAATGGGAATCGAACCCACAGCCAATCGTGCTTATTGTTAGATGCAGTCTAACCGCGTTGGGCCTCAGTTAGTCTTTTCTAGTTTATTTTTCTTAAGCTACTTTTGTTCATTAGGTAGAAAGAACTTTGTGTTAATGTTAAATTGTTATGCTCATTTTTCCCGTTTATGAGATATTGCGGAAACCAACTTAGCGTCTCCTTGTGTTATCAGAGCGGAAGTAAAGATTATTTTAATATAATTGTTATCCTGTATGAGGATTGACACTCCGGCCATAGTACATACATATAGCCAGACACACTGGTGCAGACGTCACGATGTTTGATTGTTGATTATCTGTCTGTCGATCTGGGATCAGTGGCGAGGGGTGCAAATTATAGTTAGGCAAGCCTGTAAATTAAGGGGAACCGATGTATGTCAAGGTATTTAGTATTTTCACTATACAATTTTGGCGATGATCTTATTATTATTATTTTAAGCTCTCAGACTTTGTTTCAGTTTGTTTTTTCGAGCTCCACATTTTCCTGGCGATTTTTTTTATAGGTCTCATACTTCCAATTTGAAAAGTTAGGCAAGCCGGTGGGAATCGAGTTGTATGGACGCCTCGCCACTGCTGTCTATTGTTTTTTTCTTGTACTCATTTGAAGTATTACTAGATAATTATATTTAAATTCTTTTAATTGAGTACAAAAAAATGTTTGCAATATATGACTCGTCTCATTAGACCTGTTGATGACCTAACATTGCGCTAAAAAAACCCCAACCCCAAAAGGTATATGAATCTGAAACTATCCAATTCAATCATATACTTCCCAAATACATCCGATACACAATAAATATGATGATAGTTAAATTAAATATAAAATTTACATATATTTAAACGGCCAGTCGTGGGAAAAAATGATGGCGCCTAAGCTTTTGTTTCTCATAACAATGAACAACTACAGTAATAATTTGATGTACTCGTAAGTTAAACTCGAAGGTCCTTAGACTTCCATGCATACACAGTGCGAGTTCCGAACCCATTACGATGTAGGGAGTGTTGCTCGGAGTGATTGGGCCTTGCGACCCAAAATAAAGTTTAAGGGGCCCTTGTATAATGTTTTAGTATTTTCACAGGTCTTTTATCCACGTATTATGTTCACGACGCATCCTACAGTAATTGAAATGTGTGTGTGTGCACTAATATAGACGTGATTTTGAGTACTCGGAGTATGTGTGCGCTAGTACTGGCTTGTCCTTGAGGTCTACAAGTGTGTGTGCACTAGTACTAGTATGTCCTTGGATACTATGAGAATGAGTGCACTGATATAGGTGATTTTTTAAGTATTACGAGTGTTTGCATTGGTATTGGTGAGACCTTGGGTATTAGGAATGTTTCTTCTAATTTTTGAATATAATATATAATAATGTATGTCGTGGCGTGGAGGCACAAGCGTGCTACTGTATACGCGACAGGTTTATTTATTTTCATTTTCTGGGTTTGACAACAAGGCAAAGCGCGGCGTTGAGTTCCGCCACTCTGCACGCAATGCTTCAATTCGGTGGAAAGTGGGAAACGGAGTGTCTTAACACTAGCTTCTCTGGTTCCCTCTGCCTACCCTGCTATATGCGGAATATATCGTGAAGCAAAGAAGAAAGACAAAGAATATACTAATAAAATATTTTGGATTTTGAAGTTATTTATTCTTACGTATATACGAAATAATATTATGAATAAATTACACACAATGTTCGATGTGCTATTCTCATGTATGAGCTACATTCTTGTAAAGTTTCATCTAAATCGTTCAGTAGTTATTACGAGAAAGCCTAACAAACATCCTTCCATTCAAAGAAACTTTCGTATTTATAATATTAGTAAGATTTCTAGAATTTAAGCTTAAATTATTCAATGATTCTTCTCACGATACCAGTTCATATATCCCACGTAAGTCATTCGAGTTTATTACTAACATTGCATATGCGGTCCATCGTACTGAGTTTCCGCGAAAAATAACAATTTTGTTTATGATAATTGAAATTAATGAGAGGTTATTGTGGTGCAATATGACAGCGTGAAGCTAAACACGATTGGTTGTGGGTTCTATTCTATGCGGGGAAATGTTTATATATACATACATACATACATAGCTTCATGCTGTATCCCGCATATAGCAGGGTAGGCAGAAGGAACCTAGTGTTAAGACACTCCTTCCCCACTTTCCGCCAAATTGAGGCATTGAGGCATTGCTGAGTGGCGGAACTCAACTCCGCGCTTTGCCTTGTTACCAAACCCAGGAAATGAAAAATTCCATTTCCTGGAGTGGGAATCGAACCCACAACCTGTCGCATTTACATGGAAATGTCTATATTTATTATATTATATTTTTCCGGCCGGGTATAACAAACGCTGCAATGAATTCCACTTAACGTTCAATGTGTTAAATTCGGGTAGAAAGGGCGATTAGACAGTCTTGAGTTAAATTTTGAGTTGGTTGTCTCTGATTATCCGGCCATGCGGCTCTCCGCGTGAAGCGTGAAACCGTTTTTTAAAATATATTTCACTTGTTTTAGGCGCATTAGGGAAAAACGTAAAACTTCTACCAGCACTCTTATTTCTTTTTATTGCTTCAGGCTCTATTCCGCACATAGCAGGGGATCGGGTGAACCTAGTGTTAAGACACTCCGTTCTATTAAAATTTTTGTTCGTCACTTTCCGCTCTATGGAAACATTGCATATTAAGTGGCGGAACTCAAAGCTGCGCTTTGCCTCGTTACCAGAGCGAGGAAATGAAAATACTAAATATTATTTGATATTTTCATTTCATGGAGTGGGAATGGAATCCTGTCGCCTAAAATCACATTCTTGTGCCTCTGCGCTACGACTGGCTTCTGGCCTTTTTTGGCATCACGCTGTATCCCGCACATAGCAGGGTAGGCAGAGGGAACCAGAGAACCTAGTGTTAAAACACTCCTTTCTCGTAAGACTTTCGTTTCCCAATTTATTTTTTAATAAAAAAAACAAATAAAGTCATGTAGTAACGATTTGAAAGTGACAATATCCTTGAGAAAGGCAAATATTGAGAGGTGCATTAGCGCTGCAGCTTTCTATATCTCGCAAGTGGGCCGATACGTGATACACGAGCCAATGTTTATCTATTGGCGTAGTTGTTAGCTTACTACTAGGACAGAGGTAGCGGGTTCGATTTTAAGTCTGGATATATAATAATATATTTTTTTATTGTACCAATTTATGTATTCAGTATAAGTTTCAGGGGCGAGGTGTCCACACAACACGGTTCCCACCGGCTTACCTTCTGTAAATGACTATAAATTTTGTGAAAAAATTTGGCAGCGAAATTTTTAAAATGGAAGTAGCTAACCAAAAAGTTCAACAGGAAAATGTGGAGCTTAACTTGTAATTGAGTTTGCTAAAAACAAGGTCAAGAAAGCTGTTAGACCTAAAAAATAGGTCGGTAGGAAAATTTTGGGTAAAAAATTGGAAAAAGAACAAGCTCTGACATCTAAAACCACCTAAAAAAAAGAAAAAAGATCATCACTAAAATTCAGTAGTGAAATTTCTAAATACCTTCACATCCTATACCGGCTTCCCTAAATACACCGGCTTCTCTAAAAATTACCAGCTTCCCAAATTCATATAAATACCGACTTCCCTAAATATATACCAGCTTCTCTAAATTTATCGGCTTGCCTATTTAAAATTTTCATTTCACCCCTCGCCACTGATAAGTATATTATAGATATCTTGCTTCTCTTATGTAATTGTTCTTTTTTTAATTTCGCTGAATCTCAATCTCGCTATTTTTTATGCATCTACCTTTACTGGTTGACTGGAAGAGAACTCTTCTAGAGATAAGTCCACCTTTGTCGACAAACAATCCTATTGTCGTTAATTTTCGTAAAATTTAAGTGCAATAAAAAATAAGTGGGGAATGGAAATGTTGAATGAGAACGTAGTGTCTTAACACTAAGTCCTCAGGTCCCCTCTGCTTACCCTGCTATATGCGGGATACAGCGTGAAGCTAAAAAAAGAATAATGTATATATTTATGGGGTTATGGGGTTCTTCAAAAGGGGAATAAATAGGTTTTTGAAGGGTCGGCAACGCGTAAGTGATGCCCCTGGTGTTGCAAGCGTCCATAGGCCACGGTAACCACTTACCATCAGGTGGGCCGTGTGCCTTGTTGCCACCGTCGTGGTATAAAAAAAAAAAAAAAATTATACGATGATGGGTATTAGGGAGATCAGAGAGAGAGAAGCTACAATAATTGTTAGTTATTATACTTTTATTACTAATTTCGATTTTAATTTAAAAGGAAAAATTAGGTTTCTAAGATTTGTAAGATATAAAGTTTAATGTCGAAGACGAGAACGGAGTGTCTTACTTAATATTAGGTTCTCTCTGCCTATCCTGCTTTGCTGGATGAAGCGTCAATCTTTGCGTCTCTATGTGTTTCCTTTGTCCTCTTAAAAAGCAATTTATAATGAAAATTGAACTCTCCCAGTGTCTATAATTAATATATATTGTCATGTCGCATGTATGGTATATTATGTCGTGGCGCAGAGGCACAAGCGTAAGACTGTAAACGCGACAGGTTGTGGGTTCGATTCCCACTCCAGGAAATGTATAATTCAGTATTTTCATTTCCTGGGTTTGGTAACAAGGCAAAGCGCGGCGTTGAGTTCCGCCACTCAACATGCATAGCCTCAATTCGGCGGAAAGTGGGGAACGGAATTGTTAAAACAGAATGGAGTGTCTTAACACTAGGTTCTCTGGTTCCCTCTGCCTACCCAGCTATATGCGGGTTACAGCGTGAAGTTAAAAAAAAAATGTCTGCATTAAATTCATTGTAGATTTCCGTTATTGAGCATTTGCTATATTATAAACGTCTTATATATTAATCAGTGGGGAACGGAGTGTTTTAACACTCTGTTCCCTCTGCCTACCCTGCTATATGCAGGATACAGCGTGAAGCTATGTATGTATGTATATTAATCAAGGATAGGAAGTAGATTGCATTACCAGTGTAGTGAGGATATGACCGCTTCGTTTGTATAATCAATATATCTGCTTCACGACTTATCACAGTAGTCAGGGTGAACTTAGTGTCAAAACTCTCTACTTTCCGTATGAATTCGAAATGGTGCGCGTTGAATGGCGAAACCCAACGCCTCCTTCCTTTCTTACCGGCAGGGAAATCAAAACAATTTAATAAAACACCTTTGTGAACTAAAAATTATATTTACTTTTTCTAATGTATTTTTTATGTGCAATAAAGAATATTATATAGTTATTCTTTCGCCGGGGAAATGAACCCACAACCTTTGCAATTAGACACCGTCCACTGAACCATGGTAGCTTATTTTTTTTTTAAGTTTTTTTATTACAAGACTATTTTCAAATTGTACTCCAACTAGGATTCGATCCCACTACCACCGTAAGTAATCAAGCATATTTTAACTCTACAAATGTATGTAACAATAAATATATATGGTAAAAGACTAAATGATTTAATAAGAATCAATTAAGAGTTACCATACAAAGAACTTATTAACGTTCCCATTACTATGCCCTTTTCTGTTCGCTTAAAGAAGATGTCAAGATAATAATGAGTACGTATTCTTGCTAAAAACAGTACTGTATGTTGAAGTATTTGTGTTAATTATTTGTATTCATATATTAATTATTTAATAATACTATTTGTAAAAAAAATTATAAGAAACATCCCCGAAATGGGATTTGAACACACAACGACTTTATAGAACGCCAACGCCTGTCGTGGCGCAGAGACACAAGCGTGCAACTGTAAGCGCGACAGGATGTGGGTTCGATTCCCACTCCAGGAAGTATACAATTTAGTTTTTTTTTAGAAAATACCAAATTTTGGCATAGCGCGGCGTTGAGACTCAACGCGCAATGCCTCAATTCGGCGGAAAGTGGGGAAAGGAATTGTTGAAAGAGAATGGAGTGTCTTAAAACTAGGTTCTCTGGTTCCCTCTGCCTACCCTGCTATGCGGGATACAGCGTGAAGTTAAAAAAAAAACGACTGTATAGACTACTCAAGTTCTTCACAATAGCGTCATGTGGTATATGCTATTTTTTATTATTTTTATTACCATTTAAAACTAAAAATATAAAATATTATTTTTTTACAATAGGACAGTAGAAATATATACATTAAAATAATTATTAAATATAATTAATAGAAAGTGGGGAACGGAAATGTTAAAAGAGAACGGAGTGTCGTAACACTAGGTTCTCTGGTTCCCTCTGCCTACCCTGCTATATGCAGGACAGCGTGAAGCTAAAAAAAATATTACACACATTACCAAGTGTTTGACATGCACTTTTATATAAAGTGACATCCACGTTGCCATGGCAACGCATACTTGACGCATCATCGGGGCTACTAGTAGAATAATAATAAGTACTTAAAAACTTTTTGTTCCAACATTTACGATTCATCGAAACAGAAAGCGATGTAAAAAAAGGTAGTAAAAAACGATTGGCGGCAAGTGCGATGCAACCGGATTGCTTTTGTAATTTCTCTGTGGACCACTTTTATTTGTCACTAGAGGCAGACCATTGCTTTGTCTGTGCGTTTTAATTTCGTTTTTAATTATTAAGACACTCAGCATTGCGTCCTGCCTTGTTATTTCCTCCAATTTCCTGGAGTGGGAATCGAACCCACAACCTGTTGCATTTACAGTCGCACGCTTGTGCCTCTGCGTCACGATAGACATCAATAACACACATAATTATAAAGAACAAAAAACCCGACTCAACCAATTCTTCAAATTTAGGAAGCAAATACAAATAAAGTAAGCTATAAAAGCTAGTTATGTGTTATATATTTGAAAATGTGCTAAGTCCTTTCATTTGATTCCCCACACGGCACACATCAACGATTTTTTTTATTTTTATTTATGACGTAATTGCATCTAGAGCGCGCCATACTGAATTAAGAGTAATGTCACCTATCTAAGAACACTTGGAGTATCAATACCAATCTAATGTCACCCTAATTATATAATTTGGTCCAGGAGTTTGGAAGATATGAGGTAATAAAGAATATTACACACATATATACGCGAAAAACATAACCCTCCTCTGACAGTCGGATAAAAAGAAAATACATACATACATAGCTTCATGCTGTATCTCGCATATAGCAGGGTAGGCGGAGGGAACCTAGTGTTAAAACTCTCCGTTCCCCACTTTCCACCGAATTGAGGCATTGCGTGCTGAGTGGCGGAACTCAACGCCGCGCTTTGCCTTGCTACCAAACCAAGGAAATGAAAAATTTCATATCCTGGAGTGGGAATCGAACCCACAACCTGTCGCGCTTACAATCGCACGCTTGTGCCTCTGCGCCACAACAGGCGTTAAAAGAAAATAATGCCTAAAAACTAAACAACAATACTTTTTCATTTTTCTCTAATTAAAAATTAAGGGGCAACCGAATATATTATATTTATTACGACAATTAAAATTTAATTGCGTACTTAAATTATTTACTTTAAAATGTATAATAAAATATCGTAGGAATCGAGTTAAACAATGCTCTGTTAGCTTTGCATTAGGAAAACCCCAGTTTTGTTTGTACGCTGACGCCGTTACGACTCTGCAGTGCGTAGAACTAGGGTAGCTTATTTTATAAGGTTTTCGGTTTTGCGATTTTACACATCATAACGCCTGTAGTGGCGCAGAGAGGCACAAACGTGCAACTGTAAACAAGACGGGTTGTGGGTTCGGCTCCACTCAGAGAGAAATGAGATTTTCATTTCCCTGAGACGCTAACAAAGCAAGCACGGCGTTTTGTTCGAAAACTCAGCACGCAATGAAAATGCCAATTCGCGGAAAAAAATGAGGAACAACACTAGGTTCCCTCTACCTACCCTGTTATATGCGGGATACAGCGTGAAACTATGTATGTATAAATTTATGTCATTTAACTGGATTCATCATATATTTTGACTGATTGACTCTACTTGGCCAATTACTATAAAATTGTCAAACATTTTCTTCAGTAAATATCAGGTTTTTTTGAAATGTATTTTTAAATACCTAAATTATACATAGTGTAGTTGAATGGAAAAACCCAACTATGTCATTTCTCTTAGTCAAATTTAGTTAACAAATTTTTATTCGTTTTCTAAATAAGTTTAAAAATAACCTCGTTAATGAGTTTGGGCTATAAAAAAATTGATATGTTTGAAACTCTCAAGGTATACGATTACTGGAACCTTCGTTATATCAAGGCATTGTGTTAAGAATGTCCTATAATTCTGGTGGTTTTTGGCAACGATTTATTTGACGATATATTATTATTCTGATACAACAAATACAGTGAAAAGTAAGTGGAATTCTTGCCTACCTTGCAAATGTCCGAAAAATGACCGAATATTGAAAATAAAAAAAAAATAACAAAAAAAAAAATCTTTATTAATCGATACTTTATCGATTTTTGACGAGAACGTTTCTTAATTTACTCCAAAATTCATCTGCACTTTCATGGTTCCACGTTATATAAATTTTTGTTTTGAGCAAAAATTTCAAAGTCATCGTTAAATATTTGCTTTCGACTTCACCTATTCTTATTCCCAACGCTGACTTGGATCGTAAGTGACACCGTTTTCCAGAGACAGTCTGTGGTACTCCGCCAACTGGGTCTCCCACATCTACACCACTGAGATTTTGCAAAATTATTACTTATCACTAAAATAACGTATCGACTCTCCTTTATACTGGCTAATATTGCCTCAGAAATGAAGGAACCTATCTCAAAGTCTCTCTCATATATACATAGTTTCAAGTAAGGCGGACTACGTTCCAGTTGACTCACCATTTGTGACACAAAGTCGCTGTCTTCATTACAATACGATACGAAAGCGTCGTACTTAAAGAAACCAGGTTCTATAGCTTTTAGAGAAGTTCCGATGAAAGTCCTCCCAAGAGCTAATTTTGCTAGGAACAACCAGTATCTTATGTAAATTCGATATTTATATACAAATGTTACAAATAATATTAGAAATATGACGGTGACTAGCGACGGGGCTGTCCAGACTAACAACATAATGCCAGATATCTTATCGTGCATCACACATCGGATAGTGTTTATAGAAGACAAATAGTCCACGACCCTCTTGTCCTCCCAAACATCTGGACTGTTACATAAGAAGTTGGAATGCTTAAAATACTCTTTAAGCTCCACAGATCCGTTAACTTGGAGCCACGTGTATGTTCTGTACATTGAAGTGCAATCGCATATGAACACGTTGTTTAACAAATCAATCTCAATTGTCATATTTTTTCTATTTTGTAATAAAAAATTAATATCCTGAATCATGCTTAGAGTAAAATGGGATATTTTGTTGTTCGTCAAATAGAGACTACGAGGCTGCAGTCCGGATGATAAAAATAACGGCCTCCACCACGACACCATGAGATTATCACTTAAGTCTAAAACTTGTAGAAACTTGAGAGGTTTTAACGTTTCCGAAGTAACATAGTACAATTCGTTATTTTTGAGTATCAGGTGAGTTAGGTTTGGCATCATTTCGAATATATTATCATCGTCTAAGAGATATTTTATGCCACAATTTTTCAAAATTAGCACTTTTAATGTATTAAGTCCTTTGAACATGCCACTACTAAAATTTGTATTTGCCGTCAAAGGATTATTAGCTAAGTTAAGTATTTCTAAATGCCTTAGAGGCTTAAATGTTTCATCACCAATATGAAATAGAGTACCATTCTCCAAATTCAGCATTCTCAATTTTTCTAATCCTATAAACGTGTAATCGAATATTGACTTAATTCTGTTAAATCCAAGGTTGAGTATTCTGAGTTCCTTACACTCGAGGAAGGCACCGCGATCGATTTCATAGTACACTGGGTTTGTTGCTGTCCCTTTGTTAGACGACAAATCTAGGAGAACAAGTTGTGAACATGATATGTGTTTTAAATGAATGCCAGGCAGGTTATTAGCACCTAACAGTAATATTCGAAGTTCAGGAAATGTATGTGGACCAAATGTTTTAGGACCTATTTGTAAAGCGCTCACAGACTGTAAGTCCATCATTTTAATATTTGGCATACATGGGAAAGCCTCGTCTGTGATTATTTCGAATTGATTGTTTAATAAGATCAGTGTTTCTATCTTTGTACTGGCAATAATTTCCATGAGTTGTCTCGGCGGTTGCTTACGAAACCCCATGCTGTTTAAACCTAGATGTGTTAAACTCCTGTTCTGATTGCTTATACTAATGAGGATGTCACCTATTATAGAAGAATTTAAATCGTTTTCTCCTATATTTAATTCTTCTAAGAAAATTAAAGGTGAAAAACTGTTTGGATGGATATAATCCAGTCCGCATAAATTAATATCTATCTTACTTAAGAGAGAACCCTTCATATGTTCAAATGCATTCTCAGGAATCTTCTGTAAGCTATTTTCTGATATGTCCAGCTTCATTAACGCTGGTAATATCGATGGCTTAAATGCAGGAGTTATTTTGAGTATATTCGTGAAACCATTATTAACTAAAGTCAATTCTTTAAGACTCTTTAGGCCTACAAATGTGTCATCAAGAATTACATGTAAATTTGTGTTGTAGGATATTGACAGTTCCTCTAAAATCGTGAGATTTCGAAATATCCACGGCTGTAGGTATTGAAGCTGATGATTTGCATCAATTTTTAAGGATTTTAAATAGTACAAAGAGTCTAACTCTCCCACTCTTATCTCTGGTAATACTGTTGTTCTTACAACTAATACTTCGCTTCTTCTTCTAATCTGAAACAAATGAATGAACTGTTATAATTAATTGATATGCTATTCGAAAAAAAGTTGAGATTCCTAATTCGACTGTATTTTTTATGGACGTTACCGCATAACTATTTACCGGGCTAAATAATTTTTTGATTTTTTTTTATACTTACTTAGTTTCACGCTGTATCCCGCATATAGCAAGGTAGGCAGAAGGAACCTAGTGTTAAGACACTCCGTTCCCCACTTGCCCCTTAACTGAGGCATTGCGTGCTGAGTGGCGGAACTCAACGCCGCGCTTTGCCTTGTTACCAAACCCAGGAAATGAAAAGTTCCATTTCCTGGAGTGGGTATCGAACTCACAACCTGACGCGTTTACGGACGTACGCTTGTGCCTCTGCGCCACGACAGGCGTTTTTTTTTATAATAGCATTATTTTTATATGATAGCATGATATAATTTTTTAAAATTACGCAGAGCTTGAACTCCTTTTTCAAATAATCATCCAAAGAGTACTCTTGATTCAAAACTTTTTAGACAAGTCACTTGTCAAGAAAAATAATCAACAAAAAACAATACAAACTTCAAATAAAATGTACCAAACATCAAATTATTACTAATACTAGTGTCCCCGTTGACGCGTTAACAACGCGTTGCCTATAGCAATGTCACTTCATATAAAACTGGATGTCAGACCATGGTAGTATGTGTAACATTTATTTTATTAACTTCATATTTTTTATGCATTATTTTCAAAAAATATTATCATTCTGCACTCCTTCGCTATATAAACTATAAGTGTGCCAAGTTTCACGATTCTCCGTTTGCGTATTTTTCATAAAAAGGGATCCAAAATTTTTCCTTCACGTCTTAACATAATGATATCCGAATCTACTCATCAGATCTTTACTAATAAAAATGGCTCAGATGTTCCTTTAAGATCTATTGTAAATTGATGTTCGTAGCCTAATCGTATTTCTTTTCCTTATTCTACTTAGCTGATTATCAAACAAAACAAAGTAAACAATCAAAAACGCAACAGCACTTGCTTGAGATAGCTTATCACTTTAACTATCTAATTTAAAACGCATTTTGTGTTAAAGACGCCATCGCAAGCGCTATCATAGTATTTTTGGGACTGTCTGAACGAACATGACGATTGGGGGTTCAATCTTTTTATAGATAGGGTAAAGATTGAATGACGAATTGATATCAAATAAACAAACGTGATTGGTTGAGGATTCGATTCCTGTTAGGGGGAATGCTTACAGGTAAATTTACTTGAATTCCATCATTTAACACGCCACAAATTCAACAACAACGAATTCAGGTGCTAAGTAGCCAACGGAAGATCTTGACGTAAACGCGACAAGTTGTGGGTTTGATTCCCACTCTAGGAAATGGAATTTTTCATTTCAAATATTTGGTAACAAGGCAAAGCGCGGCTTTGAGTTCTGCCACTCAGCAAGCAATGCCTCAATTCGGTGAAAAGTGGGGAACGGTGTGTCTTAACACTAGGTTCCCTCTAGGCAGAGACCCTGCTATATGCGGGATACAGCGTGAAGCTATGTATGTATGTACCTTTCGCTGCAAAACGCGAAGTTTTTATTTTTTTAATAATTAATGGGCCAACAGACTTTTTTTATTAGGTCCTAGGAAAAATCTTTTAATCTATCATCTTTTCGTCCATCGCCTTTCTCCCTTTGTATTAGGAGGTATTGCCTGTCTCATATGGTTCGAAAAACGTTATTTATTTTATTTTTATTTTTTTTTCTGGATAAAGGTTACCTTCGCCCATAGACATCTACAATACCAGAGATGTTGTAGATGCGTTGCCGACCTAGAGGATATAGATGGAAGGGGGGGGACAATGTAGTAGTCCGCTATCGGAACCACCACATTTTGAGGAAAGGGTGGGCGGGAAAGCGGAAAACCTGGCTTGCCATGCCATCGAACCCACATCATTAGATATTTTGCGGTTCGAAAATAGTTCGAAAAACGTAACATATATATTTAGGTGTACGTCGTTTTAATATAGCGTTGGTTTATAATAACTGACGCAAAGTGTTTACAATCAGATAACTAAAGTCTTTGTATTCATAAGATAATAGATTCATGAATGCTGTCCCTTAGTAAAAATGTACAGTTTATACATAGTTTAAATAATCTTAAATAGTTGTGGCCATCGATTGTTTGCGGGTTCTATTTCCACCAAATCTAATTATCAAATTTAAATTATTTCCAGCTCTGGCAGGACAAAGCTCGGCAATGAGTTTCGCCACTCAACATACAATGACTCTAAAAGCGGGAAACGGTGTGTCTTGACTCCAGGTTCTCTCTAATTTTAGGAGAAGACACTCCTTAACCATAGATTCACCGTGCAGATACCCGCTGCATTACAGAGAGAGGAATTTAGGGAGTGCCTGACGTACTTATGACCCAAGTGTAGGTTTAAGGGGCCCCTTTAAAATACGCGTTAACGTTCACCTTCACCATCCGCGCTCCTTTCTAACCTAAATTTAAAAAGATCCTACTAATGCCATCTTCGCAACACGTGCTAGAAATGAACTGATGATAGTTCTAGAAAGGCCGAGATCTTTTATAGATGATAGAGATTTTAGTCCTACCTCTCGCGCCTACCTCTACCGCGTATAAAATTAGCCAAACCGTACCGTACATCAATCTCGGATATGTATGTAAATATTATGGAGTATACAGTCGCGTTATCAAAAATCATCAACATGCTAAATAACTATGGAAATTTCTTAGAAGATCCTTGTTTTGAATGCAGATTATATGATTATGATTACTTTCACTTGTACGCATGTTTATTGTTTTTGCAAATTATGTTTTGAAAATACAAAACAATGATTATTATGAAAAACAATTGTTTCATATTGCGTTCCTTTCTATATCTCTTTGCACTTTCTCTGCAGAGGGTGTAGGTGAAGGTACATACATACATAGCTTCACGCTTTATCCCGCATATAGCAGGGTAGGCAGAGGGTCCCTGAGCCCTCTTAAATATATTTTTACAAATAACAGTAATCCTCACGTGTTACAACTATATATAAAAAGTTGTATCTTGTTAT